>JASANE010029006.1:0-128781 GCA_030248225.1 Trileptium ribeirensis | reverse complement strand
GTCTCACAATTTGCGCTTAGAGGACATTGCTGTATACAGCAATGACGCAAATCTTATTTCGCACACTTAAAAAAGAACGGATGTAAACGTTCCAATCTGTTGGGCGTCGAATAGCTATCAGCTTTCAAAATTCGTTCGGTCTTAGCTCTTCGGTACCGACAAGTAATCAGTTACATTTTCGTTTCCGAACGGCGCCTGTAATACCACCATTACGCTCCTATTTGAACTCAGCAAGATCGGAAATTGCTTTTGACAATTTATAAAGTTAAATATTTTATGGCCGGACCAATACGCTTAACAATAAAGCTTAAGCAGCAATTTCTAAAAGTTCCACAATTCGTAAATAGTATTATCTATATAATTCTTAGAAAATCTCAAATTGAGCCTATACTTTCAGCCATGCAGTAGTGATCAAATTAGATTAAGTCCTTCTTCTTAGTTACTAATTTACAAAATAAGTTGGCAAGCTGATCTGATGTCTAGGAACTAAGATCGTTGTTGCCCTCGAAAGAGTAGTAAAGACAGATTTCAGTGTCGGTCTGAGCCGCGCTGTGTTCAAAATGCAGGCGGGAGACGTATTTTGAGATTATTCGATTGAAGCACTTTCGCTGCGAATTGTATTTCCAAATTGCAAAAGCTACAAATTCTCGCTGTTGCGCCATGCGTGCTCATAAACGTTGCGAACAATTAGTGTCAGTTTGCAAGACCTAATATGCGGAATCGACTTCTTAAGCATCTAGCAAAACGCCCCACATATATCCATCATTGACGCACTGCAACGTAAATTTTTGTATTTAGAATTTAAAGAGGTACAAAATTTGGGATATTTCGGTTTTGTGGACTGCTACCAATTTTGTTGAAAATTAGGTATTAA
Source organism: Trileptium ribeirensis (assembly GCA_030248225.1). NCBI lineage: Eukaryota > Metazoa > Nematoda > Enoplea > Enoplida > Thoracostomopsidae > Trileptium > Trileptium ribeirensis. The sequence continues at coordinate 127,907 of JASANE010029006.1, read as the reverse complement.
GGGTAGCTTTTACTGCTGATTTCGAAAATGCACCCGATTTTATTCGAGGACTAAAACAAAATATCTTACGTTAAAAACTTATGCAATTTAATATGTACAATGCTTCCACGTAACGCCTAATCTGCGAATAAAAAGTTTTCGGAAACTTATTCGCTTAAAAGGCTGGCCGAGTGGTTAAAGGTGTCCGACTAGCTACAATTTGTGCGATTTTGGTGCGTAGGTTCAAAACCTGAGAAAATATTTCTAAATTTTTTTAGATTTTTTAGTTCACGATAAGATCAGTTGTATTTTCTAAATCAGCAGTAAAAACTACCCTTAATACCCTAACTTTCAACAAAATTGGTAGCAATCCACAAAACCGAAAAGATCCAAAATTTTGAAATGACCTGTGATATTGCTGACTATATTTTTGGCCCATGTTAACTTTAGGGGCGCACGTTACGATAGAGAAAAAGAACAGCTTAGAGCGGGGGTTACGGGGCGGCAGCCCCCGAATTAGGTCTTAGGCTTAGTACATAGCTCATATAGGGAGCATATCTTAGGCCTAAGACTAAGGGTCTTAGCTTCAGTGTATCGAGAACGGCATGTCATGCATTCTGTTTTTCGGCCCCTAAAGGTAACATGGGCTGCAATAAAGGCATCTCTACAGGCTTTCTGAGAAAACTTATTTGGCCAATCGCTTAAAATCTGCATTTTAATATTGTATCCTTTGCAAACAGATTTGTAATCCGGTTTGCGTTTTAAAGAAATGAAAAAAATCATCGAGCTTCTGTGTTGCTTTATTTTGCTGATTTTTTGTTTATACTTCTATATACATTCTATAAATTTTATATTTTCCTCTCATGTGCAGAACAGTCATAGACATAGTTGCCTAAAAAAGGATTTAGTCCACTTCTCTGGCAGATGCTATCATGTTAGTATATGTTACGTGAGATACCATAAAGACGCATAAAGGGTTTACTCCTTCCCGCTGACCCGTCTCGTAGTGCTGAAGAAGTCATCCCCCCGCCAAAGCCGAAGGCGCCGATACAACCTTTCTTCCCTTACACGATCAGCTAACCCGTCCTGGAACCGAAGACCGAACTCTCCCTCTTTCACTCCCGCGAGTCCGCGACTGACGTCTGGGAACTCGAGTGTGTCTGGCTCATAGATATTCAGAAATCGCACACCAAACAAAAATTTATCCCTTGAAGCGAACAAAAATATGATGTACAAACTTCAGATAACACTAGTCAAACGGGGATCAAGATATTTAAAGGCCTGTTCACACGCTCAACCTTTTTGCTCAAGATATTTTACTAAAACATAATTCGAGCTGTTTAGTATATCAACATAAAACGTGTGTGTAAAAAAGAATTTCAGAGCTATTTTGTGAGTTGATGGATGAGAGCGGTGGACGGCCTCGGTGTAGTTAAATATGGCTTAGAGGGTTCCGACCTTTAAGGGCAGATAACTCTCTACGTCATCGTAGGCAGCATAGATGAAATTCCCTTACCATAAGATACAGTCGGGCCAGCATGATTCAAAGCTATTTTTGTTATAGGACCCAAAAGAACATTGTAGAGTGGTACTAGTGTGTTTATGAGCTGCTAAAAAAAGCTTGACTCGCGCTCAGCTGACATACGTATTCCTAAAAAAATTGAAAGTTGCTCTAAATATATTTTAATCAAATTATATTCAAATCTTTTAAGTGTGAATCGCAAATTGGTTAAATCAATCCCAAGTTGATAATTAGAATCCCAAGTATATCGTACCGTTTCTTAATTTGTTTGGTAGGGACCGTAATTGTTTGAAAGATCAAACAATTTAAAAATAAATCACAAAACTGCTGTTAATACCTTTATAGTAATAATACTGATAAGAACTAAATATCGAAATATCTATAAACAATAAAAATGCTTCGAGCTGCCGGTGGCCGAAGAAACGCAGCAATTGAAAAGGTAGACTGGTTTTCAGATGCACCATGTGGAGAACCTCGTCGCGAAATTGTGGCTCGTATTGGAAACTTAATTGAAAAAGATTGCTTGCTATACTGGGATAGGTACGAGGACGGTTACTTGGGTGGCAACCCGTAGGAGCTGCGAGATCAACTACGCGAATTCTTTTGCGAACTACACAGACGGAAAGCAAGTGGTGGGTGTTTTGATTATAGTTTTTCTGTTTTTTTGTTGCATTTTGAATTTCGTTTGTTTCGATTGGTTTTACACTACCGACAAAATCTCGTAAACTGTCCAGATAGCTTGGTGGGCAACTTGACAGCAGATAAATTAGCAATTAGGTTCTGTTTTAAACACTGACGACGAAAAATCTACGTTTAGACGACATATACAAATTAACTAGGTTAGTTGGGGAAAATAAAACCTCTGATACGAGGAATTCATCAATGAATTTACCATATGTAGGCGAAGTCAGAAGTCCCACAGGTGGGTGCGAGGTTGTCGCCAGGAGGGTTCAGATTGAAATCGTCACGGGGGGGCGGGGGGTGGGGTGCGAAGCCTCAGGATTGTCGGGCTATTATGGATTTCATTACCGGTATCGTTAAGAAAAAATGCAGTTTCAATAACGACTTACAAAAACAAAGCTTAAAACTTATTTGTTCCACTAAGTTAACACTGCCCTTTTGCGTCGCCCCTGGTAAAAAAGCGGTTAGAAAAGCACATCAATTACGATTGCTGATATGGGAGATCAACGCTAAACGATATGAATGAGATAGCATTATTTTCAATTTTAGTTGTATTTTACAGCTTTACAGCTATCTACATGACGATAATTTAAGTTTATGTGGAACAATAATGACATTTTGATGTTTTTATGAACCCAAATAATATTAAATATGTTTTGCCAGCCCCTTCAAAATGCGTGTATTTTACAGGTTTGCAGCTCTGTACATGACCATGATTTAAGTTTATGCGAAAAGATAATGACGTGTTGATGTTTTTATGACCCAAAATAATATTAAATATGTTTTGCAGCCCCTTCAAAATGTGTGTATTTTACAGTTTTGCAGCTCTGTACATGACCATAAATTAAGTTTATGCGGAAAAATAATGACGTTTTGATGTTTTTATGATCCCAAATAATATTAAGAAATGTGTTTTTGCAGCCCCTTCAAAATGCGTATCTTTTCTACAGTTTCACAGCTCTGTACATGACGATAATTTAAGTTTATGCGAAACAATAATGACGTATTGATGTTTTTATGACCCCAAATAATATTAAATATGTTTTGCAGCCCCTTCAAAATGCGTGTATTTTACAGTTTTACAGCTCTGTACATGACGATAATTTAAGTTTATGCGAAACAATAATGACGTATTAATGTTTTTATGACCCCAAATAATATTAAATATGTTTTGCAGCCCCTTCAAAATGTGTGTATTTTACAGTTTTACAGCTCTGTACATGACGATAATTTAAGTTTATGCGGAACAATAATGACGTTTTGATGTTTTTATGAACCCAAATAATATTAAATATGTTTTGCAGCCCCTTCAAAATGCGTGTATTTTACAGTTTTACAGCTCTGTACATGACGATAATTTAAGTTTATGCGAAACAATAATGACGTATTGATGTTTTTATGACCCCAAATAATATTAAATATGTTTTGCAGCCCCTTCAAAATGTGTGTATTTTACAGCTCCTTCACTTCTGTACATCGCCATTCATTCATTTATACCAGAAAATTAATGACGTGTTGATGTTTTTATGAACCCAAATAATATTAAATATGTTTTGCAGCCCCTTCAAAATGCGCGTATTTTACAGTTTTACAGCTCTGTACATGACGATAATTTAAGTTTATGCGAAACAATAATGACGTATTGATGTTTTTATGACCCCAAATAATATTAAATATGTTTTGCAGCCCCTTCAAAATGCGTGTATTTTACAGTTTTACAGCTCTGTACATGACGATAATTTAAGTTTATGCGAAACAATAATGACGTATTGATGTTTTTATGACCCCAAATAATATTAAATAAGTTTTGCAGACCCTTCAAAATGTGTGTATTTTACAGTTTCACAGCTCTGTACATGACGATAATTTAAGTTTATGCGGAACAATGACGTGTTGATGTTTTTATGACCCTAAATAATATTAAATATGGTTTGCAGCCACTTCAAAATGTGTGTATTTTACAGTTTTACAGCTCTGTACATGACGATAATTTAAGTTTATGCGGAACAATAATGACGTGTTGATGTTTTTATGAACCCAAATAATATTAAATATGTTTTGCAGCCCCTTCAAAATGCGTGTATTTTACAGTTTTGCAGCTCTGTACATGACCATAATTTAAGTTTATGCCGGAAAATTAATGACGTGTTGATGTTTTTATGACCCCAAATAATATTAAATAGGTTTTGCAGCCCCTTCAAATATCTGTATTTACAGTTTCACAGCTCTGTACATGACGATAATTTAAGCTTATGCGGAACAATAGTGACGTTTTGATGCTTTTTATGACCCCAAGTAATATTAAATATGAAATGCAGCCACTTCAAAATGTGTGTATTTACAGTTTTACAGCTCTGTACATGACAATAATTAAGTTTATGCGGAACAATAATGGTGTTTGAGTTTAAATATTTATGAACCCAAATAATATTAAATATGTTTTGCAGCCTCTTCAAAATGCGTGTATTTTACAGTTTTACAGCTCTTTACATGACGATCCGTTCCGTTTATCCGGAAAAATAATGACGTTTTGATGTTTTTATGACCCCAAATAATATTAAATATGTTTTGCAGCCCCTTCAAAATGTGTGTATTTTACAGTTTTACAGCTCTGTACATGACAACGTTGAGTTTATGCGGAACAATAATGACGTGTTGATGTTTTTATGACCCTAAATAATATTGAATATGTTTTGCAGCCACTTCAAAATGTGTGTATTTTACAGTTTTACAGCTCTGTACATGACAATAATTTAAGTTTATGCGAAACAATATGATGACGTATTGATGTTTTTATGAGGCCAAATAATATTAAATATGTTTTGCAGCCCCTTCAAAAAGTATGTATTTTACAGGTTTTACAGCTCTGTACATGACAATAATTTAACAATTTATGCGGAAAAATAATGACGTGTTGATGTTTTTATGACCCCAAATAATATTAAATATGTTTTTCAGCCCTTTCAAAACCTGTGTATTTTACAGTTACGCAGCTCTGTACATGACGATAATTTTGAGTTTATGCGGGAACAATAATGACATTTTGATGTTTTTATTTACCCAAATAATATTAAATATGTTTTGCAGCCCCTTCAAAATGTGTGTATTTTACAGTTTTACAGCTCTGTACATGACGATAATTTAAGTTTATGCGGAACGATGATGACGTGTTGATGTTTTTATGACCCCAAATAAATATTAAATATGTTTTGCAGCCCCTTCAAAATGTGTGTATTTTTACAGTTTTACAGCTCTGTACATGACGATAATTTAAGTTTATGCGGAACAATAATGACGTGTTGATGTTTTTATGACCCCAAATAGTATTAAATATGTTTTGCAGCCCCTTCAAAATGTGTGTCCTTTACAGTTTTACAGCTCTGTACATGACGATAGTTTAAGTTTATGCGGAATAATAATGACGTGTTGATGTTTTTATGACCCCAAATAATATTAAATATGTTTTGCAGCCCCTTCAAAATGTGTATATTTTACAGTTTTACAGCTCTGTACATGACGATGCCATTAGTTTATGCGGAACAATAATGACGTTTTGATGTTTTTATGACCCCAAATAATATTAAATATGTTTGCAGCCCCTTCAAAATGCGTGTATTTTTCAGTTTTTACAGCTCTGTACATGACGATAATTTAAGTTTATGCGGAACAATAATGACGTTTTGATGTTTTTATGACCCCAAATAATATTAAATATGTTTTGCAGCCCCTTTCAATATGTGTGTATTTTATATCGGGATTAAGATCAATTTGATTTTACCAACAAACTAATATATTTTACAAATATAAAACAAAAAGCAATATCTTATTTTATCTATGAAATATAATTGGATATGTTTTAATTAGATCTAAAATATATTGGATCTATAATCTTGCAAAATTCAATTAATAAGCATTCACTTAACATTTTGTTGCAGCAGTGTTACTTAATATGATGGTCATTTACAGAGCTGTAAAACTGTAAATCACACGCATTTTGAAGGGGCTGCAAAACATACTTAACTGTATTTCGGGTCAATAAAAACATCAACACGTCATTATTGTTCCGCATAAACTTAAATTATCATCATATACAGAGCTGTAAAATTGCTAAAAAAATACACACATTTTGAAGCGGCTGCGAAACCATATTTAATATTATTTAGGGTCATAAAAACATCAATACGTCATTATGTTTCGCATAAACTAAATTATCGTCATGTACAGAGCTGTGAAACTCTAAAATACACACACATTTTGAAGTGTCTGCAAAACTGCCTCAAATTATTTTAATTAGAAAGCGTCGAGCGTTGTTCGCATAAACTTAATATATTCATGTACAGAGCTGTAAAAATTTGTCAATCACACATTTTGAAGGGGTGCGAACGTATTTAATATTATTTCGGGTCATAAAAACATCAATACGTCATTATTTTCCGCACAAACTTAAATTATCGTCATGTACAGAGCTGTAAAACTGTAAAATACACGCGTATTTTGAAGGGGCTGCAAAACGTATTTAAATACTATTTTGGGTCGTGAGAAAACATCGAAACGTTCATTATTGTTCCGGTTTTAAATTATCATTAAGTGTACCGTGTAAAAAAATTGTAAAATACACACATTTGAAGTGGCTGCATTTCATATTTTGATATTACTTGGGGTCATAAAAAACATCAATACGTCACTAATTGTCCCGCATAAACGCGATAGTCTGTACAGAGCTGTGAAATATGCAAATACACACATTTGGAAGGGGGCTGCAACTTAAATTATTTAATATTATTTAAGATTCATAAAAACATCAACACGTCATTAATTTCCGGCATAAACTTAAATTATGGTCATGTACCCAGAGCTGTAAAACTGTAAAATACGCGCATTTTGAAGGGGGCTGCAAAACATATTTAATATTATTTGGGGTCCATAAAAACATCAACACGTCATTAATGTTCCGGCATAGAACTTAAATTATGGTCATGTACAGAGCTGTAAAACTGTAAAATACACACATTTTGAAGTGGGGTGCAAACCATATTTAATATTATTTGGGGTCATGAAAACGTGACCGTGCATCTACCCGTGGTCGAATTAGCCTAGTGCAAGCTCTGAAACTGTCAAATACACACATTTTGAAGATTACAAAACTTATTCTATTTTGATACATGAGAAAACATCAATACGTCATTATTGTTTTGCATAAATTTAAATTTATCATCCCCATGTACAGTTTTTTGTAAAACTTGTAAAATACGCGCATTTTGAAGGGGCTGCAAAACATATTTAATATTATTTGGGGTCAGTAAAAACATCAAAACGTCATTATTGTTTCCGCATAAACTTAAATTATCGTCATGTACAGAGCTGTAAAATTGTAAAATACACACATTTGGAAGGGGCTGCCAAACATATTTAAATCCAACATTGACATCATTAATTTCCGGCATAAACTTAAATTATAGTTAGCTACAGGGCTGCAAATTTCTGCCGCGCGTTGGAGGGCTGCGAAACATATTTAATATTATTTGGGTTCATAAAAACATCAAATTACGTCCTAACTTATATTTTTATAAAACCAATTCGTGTCTACAGAGCTGTAAAATTTGTAAAATACGCGCATTTTGAAGGGGCTGCAAAACTAATATTGTTTCGTTCATAAACGTCAAACGCATTATTTGTTCACATGGTTTTAAATTATCTAATACAAGTCTTTAAAACTTGTAAAATACACGCATTTTGAAGGGGCTGCAAAACATATTTAATATTATTTGGGGTCCATAAAAACATTAATACGTCATTATTGTTTCGCATAAACTTAAATTATCGTTATTTACAGAGCTGTAAAACTGTAAAATACACGCATTTTGAAGGGGCTGCAAAACATATTTTATATTATTTGGGGTTGAGAAACATAACAAAACTTTGTCATTATTGTTTCGCATAAACTTAAATTATCGTCATGTACAGAGCTGTAAAACTGTAAAAAATACACGGAAGATACAAACGTTTTTAATATTATTTGGGTTGGGATAACAAAACGTCATTATTGTTCCGCGTGAACTTAAATTATCGTCATGTACAGAGCTGTGAACTGTAAAACACACTTTGAAAGATATTAATATTATTCGGTCATAAGAAACATTAATACGTCATTATTGTTTCGCATAAACTTAAATTATCGTTCATGTTACAGAGCTGTAAAACTGTAATATACACGCATTTTGAAGGGGCTGCAAAACATATTTAATAATATTTGGGTTCATAAAAACATCAATACGTCATTATTGTTTCGCATTTGACTTAAATTATCGTCATGTACAGAGCTGTAAAACTGTAAAATACACACATTTTGAAAGGGGCTGCAAAACATATTTAATATTATTTGGGGTCATAAAAACATTAATACGTCATTATTGTTTCGCATAAACTTAAATTATCCGCTCATGTACAGAGCTGTAAAACTGTAAAATACACGCATTTTGAAGGGGCTGCAAAACATATTTAATACTATTTGGGTTCATAAAAACATCAATACGTCATTATTGTTCCGCATAAACTTAAATTATCGTCATGTACAGAGCTGTAAATCTGTAAAATACACGCATTTTGAAAGGGCTGCAAATCATATTTAATACTATTTGGGTTCATAAAAAAACATCAAAACGTCATTATTGTTCCGCATAAACTTAAATCATCGTCATGTACAGAGCTGTGAAACTGTAAAATACACACATTTTGAAGGGGCTGCAAAACCTATTTAATATTATTTTGGGTCAGTAAAAACATCAACACGTCACTATTGTTCCGGCATAAACTTAAAATTATCTGTCATGTACAGAGCTGTGAAACTGTAAAATACACACATTTTGAAGGGGCTGCAAAACATATTTAATATTATTTGGGGTCATAAAAACATCAACACGTCATTATTTTTCCGCATAAACTTAAATTATGGTCATGTAAGAGCTGCAAAACTGTAAAATACACGCATTTTGAAGGGGCTGCAAAACATATTTAATATTATTTGGGTTCATAAAAACATCAAAACGTCATTATTGTTCCGCATAAACTTAAATTATCGTCATGTACAGAGCTGTAAAACTGTAAAATACACACATTTTGAAGTGGCTGCAAACCATATTTAATATTATTTAGGGTCATAAAAACATCAACACGTCATTGTTCCGCATAAACTTAAATTATCGTCATGTACAGAGCTGTGAAACTGTAAAATACACACATTTTGAAGGGGCTGCAAAACCTATTTAATATTATTTGGGGTCATAAAAACATCAACACGTCGTTATTTTTCCGGCATAAACTTAAATTATGGTAATGTACAGAGCTGCAAAACTGTAAAATACACACATTTTGAAGGGGCTGCAAAACATATTTAATATTATTTGGGGTCATAAAAACATCAACACGTCATTATTTTTCCGCATAAACTTAAATTATCGTCATGTACAGAGCTGTAAAACTGTAAAGTACACACATTTTGATGGGGCTGCAAAACATATTTAATATTATTTGGGGTCGTAAAAACATCAACACGTCATTATTGTTCCACATAAACTTAAATTATCGTCATGTACAGAGCTGTAAAGCTGTAAAATACAACTAAAATTGAAAATAATGCTATCTCATTCATATCGTTTAGCGTTGATCTCCCATATATTGCAATCGTAATTGATGTGCTTTTCTAAACCGCTTTTTTACCAGGGGCGACGCAAAAGGGCAGTGTTAACTTAGTGGAACAAATAAGTTTTAAGCTTTGTTTTTGTAAGTCGTTATTGAAACTGCATTTTTTCTTAACGATACCGGTAATGAAATCCATAATAGCCCGACAATCCTGAGGCTTCGCACCCCACCCCCCGCCCCCCCGTGACGATTTCAATCTGAACCCTCCTGGCGACAACCTCGCACCCACCTGTGGGACTTCTGACTTCGCCTATATATGGTAAATTCATTGATGAATTCCTCGTATCAGAGGTTTTATTTTCCCCAACTAACCTAGTTAATTTGTATATGTCGTCTACGATTTTTCGTCGTCAGTGTTTAAAACAGAACCTAATTGCTAATTTATCTGCTGTCAAGTTGCCCACCAAGCTATCTGGACAGTTTACGAGATTTTGTCGGTAGTGTAAAACCAATCCAAACAAACGCAAATTCAAAATGCAACAAAAAAACAGAAAAACTATAATCAAAACACCCACCACTCGCTTTCCGTCTCGTGTAGTTCGCAAGAATTCGCGTAGTTGATCTTGCAGCTTCGACGGGTTGCCACCCAAGTAACCGTCCTCGTACCTATCCCAGTATAGCAAGCAATCTTTTTCAATTAAGTTTCCAATACGAGCCACAATTTCGCGACAATGAGGTCCAACATGCGGTGATATCGAAAACCAGTCTACCTTTTCAATTGCTGCGTTTCTTCGGCCACCGGCAGCTCGAAGCATTTTTATTGTTTATATATATTTCGATATTTAGTTCTTATCAGTATTATTACTATAAAGGTATTAACAGCAGTTTTGTGATTCTCAATTTTTAATTGTTTGATCTTTCAAACAATTACGGTCCCTACCAAACAAATTAAGAAACGGTACGATATACTTGGGATTCTAATTATCAACTTGGGATTGATTTAACCAATTTGCGATTCAGACATGAAAAGATTTGAATATAATTTTGATTAAAATATATTTAGCAACTTTCAATTTTTTTAGGATAGCTATGTCAGCTGAGCTGAGTCAAAGCTTTTTTTAGCAGCTCATAAACACACTAGTACCACTCTACAATGTTCTTTTGGGTCCTATAACAAAAATAGCTTTGAATCATGCTGGCCCGACGTATCTTATGGCAAGGGAATTTCATCATATGTGCCTACGATGACGTAGAGAGTTATCTGCCCTTAAAGGTCGGAACCCTCTAAGCCATATTTAACTACACCCTGAGGCCGTCCACCTGCTTGATCCATCTACTCTAATAAATAGCTCTGAAATTCTTTTTTACACACACGTTTTATGTTGATATATACTAAACAGCTCGAATTATGTTTTAGTAAAATATCTTGAGCAAAAAGGTTGAGCGTGTGAACAGGCCTTTAAATATCTTGATCCCCGTTTGACTAGTGTTATCTGAAGTTTGTACATCATATTTTTGTTCGCTTCAAAGGAATAAATTTTTGTTTGGTGTGCGATTTCTGAATATCTATGAGCCATACACACTCGAGTTCCCAAGAAATGTTAGTCGCGGACTCGCGGGAGTGAAAGAGGGAGAGTTCGGTCTTCGGTTTCCCAGGACGGGTTAGCTGATCGGTGTAAGGGAAGAAAGGTTGTATCGGCGCCTTCGGCTTTGGCGGGGGGATGACTTCTTCAGCACTACGAGACGGGTCAGCGGGAAGGAGTAAACCCTTTATGCGTCTTTATGGTATCTCACGTAACATATACTAACATGATAGCATCTGCCAGAGAAGTGGACTAAATCCTTTTTTAGGCAACTATGTCTATGACTGTTCTGCACATGAGAGGAAAATATAAAATTTATAGAATGTATATAGAAGTATAAACAAAAAATCAGCAAAATAAAGCAACACAGAAGTCGATGATTTTTTTCATTTCTTAAAACGCAAACCGGATTACAAATTGTTTGAAGGATACAATATTAAAATAGATTTAGCGATTGGCCAAATAAGTTTAGAAAGACTGTAAGATGCCTTTATTAGCCCATGTTACCTTTAGGGGCCGAAATATAATTTATGACATGCCGTTCTCGATATACTAAGCCTAAACCTTAGTCTTAGCCTAAGATATGCTCCCTATATGAGCTATGTACTAAGCCTAAGCCTAATTCGGGGGCTGCCGCCCCTGAACCCCCGCTCTAAGCTGTTCTTTTTCTCTATCGTAACGTGCGCCCCTAAAGTTAACATGGGCCAAAAATATAATTAGCAAAATCATAGGTCATTTAAAATTTGGGATCTTTTCGGTTTTGTGGACTGCTACCAATTTTGTTGAAAATTAGGTATTAAGGGTAGTTTTTACTGCTGATTTCGAAAATACAACTGATTTTATCGAGAACTAAAAAATCTAAAAAAAAATTTAGAAATATTTTCTCATGTTTTGTACCTACGCACCAAAATTGCAAATTGTAGCGAGTCACACTTTAACCACTCGGCCAACCTTTTAAGGGAATAAGCTACCGAAACTTTTATTCTAGTATCAAGCGTACGTGGAAGCATTGTACATATTAAATTGCATAAGTTTTTAACGTAAGATATTTTGTTTTAGTCCTCGATAAAATCAGTTGTATTTTCGAAATCAGCAGTAAAAGCTACCCTTAATACCTAATTTTCAACAAAATTGGTAGCAGTCCACAAAACCGAAAAGATCCAAATTTTGTACCTCTTTAAATTCTAATACAAAATTTACGTTGCAATACATTAATGATGGCAGATATTTGTGGCGTTTTGTAACTTATTAGTAAGTAAATTCCGCATATTAGAACTTGCAAACTGACACTAATTGTTAGCAACGTTTATGAGCACGCATGCGCAACAATAAAAATTGTAACTGCAATTTGAAATCATTCGCAGCGAAAGTGCTTCATCAAATAACTCAAAATACGTCTCACACATATTTTGAACACAACACAGCTCAAAACAACACTGAAATCTGTCTTGACTAATTTTTAGGCAAAACAAGATATTAGTTCCTGACATCAGATCACTTGCAACTTATTTGTAAATTAGTAACTAAGAAGGACTAATCTAATTTGATCACTACTGCATCACTGAAAGTATAGGCTCAATTACATTTTCTAAGAATTATATGATAATACTATTTACGATTGTGGAACTTTTAGAAATGCTGCTTAAGCTTTATTGTTAAACATATTGGTCCGCCATAAAATATTTAACTTTATAAATTGTCAAAAGCATTCAAATCTTGCTAATTTCAAATGAAGCATAATGGTGGTATTACAGGCGCCGTTCGGAAACGAAAATGTAACTGATTACTGTCGGTACCAAAGAACGAACGAATTTTGAAACTGATAGCTATTGACGCCCAACGATTGGAATAATTACATCCGTTCTTTAAGTGTGCGAATAAGATTTGCGTCATTGTTATATACAGCAATGTTTCTAACGCAATATCAAACATTGCTTTAAAAAGCAAAATAAATGATATCACATTATAGTGACGTAAAACAATTACGTGCGACACGATCCATGCCTATTTCCATTATTTCAAAGCAATTTTGAAATTGTTCACATATTCACAAGAAGGACAATGCCTCTTCTTTTGAGCAAAACATTTAAGGGAGGAAAGTATCAATTATTAATTTTATATCCCTACACTCTGCAATTTTATGACGTAAGTTATCTAAAATTAGTAATTGATAACAAAGCTGGAATTTTGAACGCACTACGGATCTAATTATTTAGGACAGCTGTGGTTTAATTACTTATCTGTAATTAAAGGAATGATTTTTAGTCTACTGTTCAGATATTTGAACTTAGTTAGGTCCATGCCAAGCATGTACCACTATGACATTTGCGTCAAACGAAAGACAGTAAACAATTTTTTTTATTTTTAATGTTTCTGAGAAATTTCCCCATACTATTTTCTATAAAAGAAAAGTTTGCGTTTTAATTATGTCTTTATTCATTCTATGAATCACAGATTTATCTTGTTTTCAACAACAATCTACAATTCGTTTATCAAAGCAATAAAGCAATTGAAAGTGATTTCGGAATGATATTTATTTAGCAACGGCTGGAATTTAGCATTTTAAACGTTGGGCCGTCTTTTACTATCTAAAATTAAGAAAAATAGTTAATTTTCTACATATTACTAACACATTGGCGTATCTCAAAGACAAAGTTTTATGGTTATCATGTTCCGGATTACTTGTTAAGATCGCAGGAACAGAAAGCAATTTAATATACGCATGTTTCCGCATCCGCTGTTTTTGCTAAACAGCTGTGAAAAAAATTTTATAAGTTGGAGTCACACGCAATTCCGTGAAATACTTACCAATCGGCTCCGTGAAGCTTGAAGCGGTAACAGGATTTATGGCATATATACTCAAACAAATCCACAGTATCTAGTTTTGAAATCTCAGCTGCAATTACAGTTGACTATTAGATCTTAACAAATCTAACTGAGATAGCATGGCTATATTTAAATGGTTGAAATGTGCAAACCTAACTTTACAAAAGTAAATATGAATACCAAGCTTTTACCAAATTTTTGAACGCAGTTTCGCCAGGACCCCTACAAATGATGTCTTAAATATTTGGTACTAAATCTTTCTCATATTTAAGCAAATATTTTTCCGACATATTTGGAAAGAATTTCCACAATTTCCAGATAATTTTCTAAAATGCCTTGATGCAAAACTTGTGTTCAAATTGTGTTCAGAAATCAGTTAAATGAAGTAGCACTCAAATCAAAAATCTCTGGGATTAATTTTATCAAATTTAAGGTTATGAAATAATTTTAAAACATAGTAGCACTAAATTTTTTTAATTCCATTTCACTGTGGTTCCAAAAAAATTTTAAGTACGAAACTGCTATGCAATACTTCACTAATTAAATTTAGGTACTCATAATTACTATGCAGCTAGCTGGTTTTTTAACATTATGGCTATTCGACAGATACCACCTAGTGCATTTTTATGTAAACAGTTAATAGACCAGTTGTCGGCAAAGGAATGTTGCAGTTAGCGGCATACATTAAATGCACGCTATACCGTTCTCGATATACTAAACATCAGCCTTAGCCTAAGCTTTACATTTTATATAAGTAAATACTAAAGCATGCGCCTAATTCGGCGCCCTACGAACCGCACGCCCTAAAATGTCCTTTTTGCTAATCCTATAACGTCCCGCCTTGAAAGGTGATTTTGGCAGGCTAAAATGATAACATATACTGTCTCAGTAACTATAGTACACTGAAGTAATGTTCTCTTTACTAAAATATCTTCTCAAAACAAGAAATGGTTAAAAATATTTTTAAATGGCTCATATATAAATCAATCATAATCATATATACATTATAGATGCAAAAGCATGGCACAACTTTTTACTTTGATAACAAGAGTTTTTTTGGAATAATTAGAACAGGAGCCAGTTTTAGCAGCTGAAGTACTTGGTATTCGTATATTTTGTTTTTTACTTTAGTCTGAATACAATTTATTTTATATGTAGGCAAGGGCGTCTGAAGCTCTGCATAGTGTAGGGGCCAGTCATTTAATTTCATTTTATTTTATACATATCAGTAAATTTTTTCACATTTGTCGGTAAAAAGCGAGGGGGACGCCCCGTAACCTGTTCCTCTCTTGCGTTGCCCCTATTTGCAGGTACTGCATAAAAATTTGCGGTGAAATGTAATTCGGCAGTCACGGACGTTTTTGCCAAGATCACATGCATTACATATCGTTTATACAATTTTTCGGCATTATTCACATGCATACAAAATTATCTTTAAAACAATATAAAGTTTCTTCGTTGTAATATGTATATGTAGTTTGGAGATCGTTACTTTACGGTTTTTACACGGTGATTGCTGATTCACAGAATAATGCGCCCATCTACTCGAAAATTTTTGTTACATACGACATGTTGTATCTAACCAATGTTACATACGACATGTCGTATGTAACACTGGTTAAATACATGTTGTACGTAACCACTGTTACATACGACATGTATTTAACCAGTGTTACATACGACATGTCGTATGTAACACCGGTATATAGAACTCTATAAAATAAACCTAATATTGCCAGTATTTTTTCCCATCCAGTTTGATATCGGTGCCCCCAGTTTGATATTGGTGCCCCCTCCAGTTGTTTAATATTGGTGTTCCTCTCCAGTTTGATATTGGTGCCCCCTTCACTTTGATAGTGGTGCCCCCCAGTTTGATATTGGTGCCCCCTTCAGCTTGATATCGGTGCCTCTCCAGTTTGATATTGGTGCCCCATCCGGATATCAGGTTTGGTATAGTGTACGAATACCGAGGGGTTTCGGGCCAGATTACCAAACGTTTGGTGGCGGCTGGGACGCATAACCCCATCCTCCAGGCATCTACGCCTAAGGGCTGACGAACTGAACAAACTAACAAAAGAAGATATTCCTGAATCTACTCGTTTTGATTCTTACTACCTTGCTGAGTGACGCCTCTGATGTTACCTTGAGCAATTGATAGATATCAAAAGTCTAGACAACTAGCAAAATTAGTGTACTCAACAAACATTTTTGTTATCTGGTTGAATACACCGAAAATGCTAAAAAACAATTTGTGGAGTGAGCCAAAATTTGGCCTAAGTAAGCCTTGGAGAGTCTTTAAATAAATCATTGATATGAATATTGAAATTTCATGTCAATGAATCAATAAATACAGTGCGAGCAGCGTTTCCAGGATGAGTAAGACGAAAAATACACCCTGCCTTTATTCCTTCTAAAAGTTTCGATGCATTTCGAAGCATAGTATATTATTCAACAGTACAGCGAACTTTTACGGCATTGTAGTTTACTTTTCCTTCACAGAAGCGGCAAGCGCGTAATGAAAGCTTGCGCCAGAGTCAAATAGAACAAAATATACCAAGACTAAAAATGATAACTGTAAAATGTGCATGAATTTTGTTGGTCTAAACCAGTGCTTTTGTTTCGTCTATCGATCCCGTCGTTTCAACGATATTAAAAAATATTGCTGATTGAGAGTGGTACACAAACTGTCAAAACTAAAATTGAATATACCTGCGCGATTTTGAAAAATGGTTGTATTTACTGTACTATACATTTCCTAAATGGGCTATAATTGCTTAGATATTCATGCCTACGCGTGCAATATTACCTGAGTTGAAATTTTTTTAACCCATAACTTTAGCGATTACAATACTGACAATTAAAATAGCAGTATTTGATTTGATTTCGATCTAAGAGATAGCTTTTTAATGCCCGCTTTCTAAAAAGTACACATACAATTTATTTCATATACCATTGTGTTCCTAAATACAATCAATGACAAAAAATTCTCGAAATATGTTCATCGGTTCCAAAGTTATATTCGTTGTTGCAAACAAAATTTTGCATTATAGTGCGGTAAATAAGATTGCATTTGTTATAACGTTTCTGCTGTTTTACGCAATACAAATACATATAACTGAATGGAAATCCTTATTTAGATCCAAAAGAAACAAATTTTATGCTGATAACATAAAGCGGTGAATGAAGTGATCTCAGACAGTATCTCTGCTAAATAATCTCAATGATATGCTCATAAGTCTATATATCAAAACATACAACCATTAAATTACGGTTACAACCATTAATTATTGCAGGTATTTTATTATTAGCTTGAAAATTACTCTTTCTTTGCCCACAGGACAACTACAAATTTTTCCATGCATACATGGCAATTTAATGCTTACTGCCAATTCCTATTTTCAAGACAAACTTCCAGGTGGAATAAAAAATACTAAAATATGTACCTTTGTTTTTTACGAAATTGTTGAATAAAATTATTCTACATCAAGATAGATTACCCTTTGAAATGGTTACGACACTAATGCAGAATTATATCTTGTATTACAATAACGACCGGGGCTCAGGAATAGGTAGAACGACTCCGCATTGCATAAAATGGTTTAATGCATTAACGGATATTGTCATAATGTTTTCTGTCGACGGAAAAATTGTCGAAATCCGCTTATCCCAATATTTATGAGTTTACTAAGATAAATTTTTTTTGCGATAATCTAGGACCATCGTCAGTGGAATCTCAGCTCACTCTCGTTTATGAGTTTACTAAGATAAAATTTTTTTGCGATAATCTAGGACCATCGTCAGTGGAATCTCAGCTCACTCTCGTTTATGAGTTTACTAAGATAAAATTTTTTTGCGATAATCTAGGACCATCGTCAGTGGAATCTCAGCTCACTCTCGTTTATGAGTTTACTAAGATAAAATTTTTTTGCGATAATCTAGGACCATCGTCAGTGGAATCTCAGCTCACTCTCGTTTATGAGTTTACTAAGATAAAATTTTTTCTGCGATAATCTAGGACCATCGTCAGTGGAATCTCAGCTCACTCTCGTTTATGAGTTTACTAAGATAAAATTTTTTTGCGATAATCTAGGACCATCGTCAGTGGAATCTCAGCTCACTCTCGTTTATGAGTTTACTAAGATAAAATTTTTTTGCGATATCTAGGACCATCGTCAGTGGAATCTCAGCTCACTCTCGTTTATGAGTTTACTAAGATAAAATTTTTTTGCGATAATCTAGGACCATCGTCAGTGGAATCTCAGCTCACTCTCGTTTATGAGTTTACTAAGATAAAATTTTTTTGCGATAATCTAGGACCATCGTCAGTGGAATCTCAGCTCACTCTCGTTTATGAGTTTACTAAGATAAATTTTTTTTGCGATATCTAGGACCATCGTCAGTGGAATCTCAGCTCACTCTCGTTTATGAGTTTACTAAGATAAAATTTTTTTGCGATAATCTAGGACCATCGTCAGTGGAATCTCAGCTCACTCTCGTTTATGAGTTTACTAAGATAAAATTTTTTTGCGATAATCTAGGACCATCGTCAGTGGAATCTCAGCTCACTCTCGTTTATGAGTTTACTAAGATAAAATTTTTTTGCGATAATCTAGGACCATCGTCAGTGGAATCTCAGCTCACTCTCGTTTATGAGTTTACTAAGATAAAATTTTTTTGCGATAATCTAGGACCATCGTCAGTGGAATCTCAGCTCACTCTCGTTTATGAGTTTACTAAGATAAAATTTTTTTGCGATAATCTAGGACCATCGTCAGTGGAATCTCAGCTCACTCTCGTTTATGAGTTTACTAAGATAAAATTTTTTGCGATAATCTAGCACCATCGTCAGTGGAATCTCAGCTCACTCTCGTTTATGAGTTTACTAAGATAAAATTTTTTTGCGATAATCTAGGACCATCGTCAGTGGAATCTCAGCTCACTCTCGTTTATGAGTTTACTAAGATAAAATTTTTTTGCGATAATCTAGGACCATTGTCAGTGGAATCTCAGCTCACTCTCGTTTATGAGTTTACTAAGATAAAATTTTTTTGCGATATCTAGGACCATCGTCAGTGGAATCTCAGCTCACTCTCGTTTATGAGTTTACTAAGATAAAATTTTTTTGCGATAATCTAGGACCATCGTCAGTGGAATCTCAGCTCACTCTCGTTTATGAGTTTACTAAGATAAAATTTTTTTGCGATAATCTAGGACCATCGTCAGTGGAATCTCAGCTCACTCTCGTTTATGAGTTTACTAAGATAAAATTTTTTTGCGATAATCTAGGACCATCGTCAGTGGAATCTCAGCTCACTCTCGTTTGATAATCCCATACTATAGTTACATTAGATAATAAGTGTTGAAGAACTAGGAATCTTATAACAAAACGTCGTGGCTATTGCTGCAACCCACCGCATATTTTGAAAGCTTCGCAGATTGAGCATAATTATTTATAATACATGCAGTCAGAATGCACATAGCATTCAGGGACGAAATGAAAATTAAATTCCTATTTACTTTTCGATTCCCTTTGCATATAGCCTTCCTGTAAATTTCCTATTTACTTTTCGATTCCCTTTGCATATAGCCTTCCTGTAAATTTCCTATTTACTTTTCGATTCTCTTTGCATATACATTATTTTGCATTTCTTCGTTCATGTGTTTTTGAACTCAAGCGAGCGTTTATGAATTGAAGCGAGTATTTTACTTCATAAATATGGCAAACACGGCTGTGTTATCTATGGTCTGACTGCTCCATATTATGCCGTTTAAATGTGTTTATGTGGTTTTACGTTCGACGAACTTGATTCCCAGGATTGTTTAGTCGGTCTTCATTTGTTATAGGCTATGTAACCCGTGCAGGCCATTAAGTATGGCATATATCATGTTTTTCGGTAAGCTGATTACATCATTTTGTTACCTAACCCGCCACAAATAGTTCATGCCTTTCCCAGGGGTATAAATGTGTTTAGGGTCAATGAAAAGGATTTCCAGAATATAGCCTGTTTTCGATTGTTTAGTTATGCATTGCATACTAGGCATCAAGAATTGTTCCTATATGCTTTAGTACACTGAATACAGTCATCGAGATCTACAACTTTTCTGAAAAAGAAATTTAAAAAATTTGGTTTCTAGAACAAGATCACCGTGCCATATTCAGGCTCGCAGTGGCCCTGGGAGAAGTACCACAAAAAGTATTATTCTGAAAAGTTGTAGATCTCGATGATTGACTCAGCGTACTAAAACATATATATAGATCATTCTTGATCTCGAGCACGCAATACATAACCCAGGAAAAGAAAACAGACTATATTCTGGAAATCGTGTTCATTGACCCTAAAACACATCTGAAACTCCTGGGGAAGGCATGAACTATTGTTAGGCATGACATAACCTAAACAAATGAAGACAGACAACACAATTCTGGAAATCAAGTTTGACGAAATTTGAAAAATTTATTTCAAGAAAAATATCACCGTACCGTATTCAGGTTCGCAGCGGCCCCTGGGAGATTTGCCATAAGTGTTTTTTCTGAAAAGTTGTAGGTCTATATGATTGTATTCAGTGTACTAAAACATATATGGGGGCCATGCGTGATGTCTAGCAAGCAATGTGTAACCCAAAAACTGAAGATAGACAATATTCGGGAAATCGTGTTCAACGATCTTAAAACTGCTGAAAAATGCATGAACTATTCGTGGTGGATTGCAGATAACTAAATTGTCGTATTCAGCGTACTGAAAAACTGATGGCCTGCAAGCGATACACAACCTAACAAATGAACACAGGTAACTCAGCAACCGAAGAGAGACCATATTTTGAAATTATGTTCATCGACCCTAAACACTTTTAAAACCCCTGGAAAAGGTATGAACTATAATTGGTGGCGGATCGTAGATAACCAGATTGCCGTAATCAGCTTACCGAAAAAACACAGACGCCATGCTTGACGGCCTGCACGCGGTACATAACCTAAGAACTGAAGACAGACTACACCATGTTGGAACTCAAGTTCGTCGACCATAAAACCCTTTAAACCCTGTATTAAAATATAAAATAAAAGTTAGTTATTTAAAGTAACATTTTCAGCCTAAAATTAAAGCCTTACAGCTGTCAGCATGCCCATTTCGCGATTGCTCGACGATTCAATAATAAAATGCAATGCCGAGATTACAAGGTCACTGGGAAAAGCCAACCCCTAGGACTACATATTGGTAATAAGGTCAGCCCATCGTTAAGGAAAACTGGTTAAACAGAGGATCTAGGAATTCGGAAAATACTGGAAAACAGCTAAAGTGGCGAAACGACACAATATTTGGAAACACTAAAGCACGAAAACGGGGAAATGTGGGGGAAATGCTGAAGCACGAAACTGTCGGAAAATCATAGTGTTGGGAAATAGAAAAATGTTGAAAAACTGGGAAGCTCTTAAATGGAAAATGTGAACCTTGGAAAACAAGAAAGTCAAGATCCGGAAATTCCCGTTTCCCTAGTTGCCGATTTTCATAAATTCTCATTTTCGCGATTTTTCGTTCTGCTAAGTTCCCGCTTTCCTAATTTCTCGTATTCCCGTTCTCCTGATTCGCAATTTCCCGTTTCCCCAATTTCTCATGTTCCCAGTTTCTCGTTTTCCCAATTTCCCGTTCACCGGACTTCTCACATTGTACTGGTTGAGAATATGGGAACTTGGGAAACCGGGAAATCGGGAAAATGGGTAAAACAAAACATACAAAATGATTGTCTAATGGGACACACAACAATGTAATATAATTTCCGACGAAAAAATGTGAAGCCCCTAAAGGTGACATGGGGCATGCAAAGCATTGCTCACCTAGATCTGGTCACCTGTGGACCTGGATTTCCTGATTTGGATTTTACGGTTAAGCTAAGCTGTCTTATGTTCTATATACATTTTCTTTCTTTTAAAAATGTTAGGTTTGAGGAGACGCTTTTTACATTTTTATTCATGAATTGAACGGTTATCAAAATCACAAACTAGTAATTTTTAGTTTAGTGCCGAATTTTATAAAGAATTTAGATATTCAGTAATAGAATCGGGCTTCAGGTGCGGCGATTATTATTGGATCATTGGAAAAAGGTCCTTATGTGTAGCTTGAATCAGTGCAGGTATACTGTTTACGGATACAACACATATATGGCAATAATATAAACACGCAAATATCACTTTTATCCAGAACAGTTATACGTCAGTAGGTTTCCGTAAAAACATCGTGGCGTTTTGTGATGGATTTTAAAATCAATGTCTGATATTCCGTACAGTGATATATATTGTAATTTTTTATTTATATAGTGTCATGGTATTTTATAAATATTTGTTGTTGTTGAGTAAATTTTTTTCTCTCATAGTAATGAAACATAGCAGTGCCCCCCGAGAAGACGTTATCCCGGTCAATGTTTGAAAAACTCGTGGTCCGCACGCTGCCGAGAGGCTTCTATAAACGGTTGGAATGGCATGGCTTCAGCACGAAATCTGTTTGGTCTGAAAACTTCGGTACTAATTCCGCTGTTCAAAAAGGTGACAAAACAAACTATAAAAACTACAGGGGAATCTCTCTACCAGACGTCGCTTTTACAAAAATATCGCGGATATACTTAAAAAACATTGCCATTTATTCTTTGTGTTCGCATTGGAATTCATTATGTGTCGTATGACCTGTTATCTTTATACTAATTAAATGAGCACTCTGAATTTGTTAGTACATAAAGTGACCTTAACTAGCGGGACGTCGTGATGTGCTGAGAGGTGTACGACAGACGTTGTATCTCAGATTTTTATGGCATTCACGATATACTAGGCTTAATGATAAACAATGACAAGCGAACAGCTGAAAAGCGCACCTAAAGCTGTTGATATAGTTCATCTGCAGTATAGCTTTCATATGAAGTTTCTATTCCAGCTTCCAACTCAATGGCGACAGCGAAAATGTAGCTTGTTTTGTTTTGTATTGTCACGATTTGAAGGTACATCTTTTATTTGGCCCTTTATATATTAAATTTTGTGGTCCGCTTTTATTAGCCGATGTACGAATGCTCGAGGTGGCTTCTGTATTTCTGTAAGACGGGATAGTTCTGTAGCCTACGTGGTCCTAGGGTTATTTAGTCCCACCGTAGATTACACACGAACTAAACGTAGGTTGTTACAAGATACACCATTGCGAGCACCACGGGCTAATTATTTTGCTAGCTTATTCATAAGGCCTTAATGTGTCACCACTAAATTTCAGACAATTTATTTCACACACTACAACAAATTACAACCTCTACGCAAATTAAACAAATAAAAGGCTGAACCGTACTCCCCCTGACTTCGCAGCTTCTGAGGCCGACAGGAGCCCTGATGTAGCTGCTCAACCGCTTAAATACCCGAGCTATACATCTACTCCCAATTTTCTCCTTATTGATTTCTCTAAGTGTTCGAAAATTACATATAAAGTTTTACTCTGGTTCCACTCCAACACTCCAACAAAATTCTCTCTTTAATCTAAGTGAATTTTAGTCGTTAGAGAATAAGTTTTTATGAATTTCCCCGAATTGTTAAGTATAAACAAAACTTAAGATTTTATTCGAAAATCCAGCAGATACACATACACATATCCACTAATGTAGGCCTAATGCTTAAGGCACCCAACCCTTACACTCAAATCTAATATATTTAAATTCTGCACCTTGGGCTTACATAAGACTCTTTAATTCTGTTTCTCCCTTGAGAAATCCCCGAAAATTGGCTTAAATTCCTGGGCCCTGTATAAAAATTCCAGCATAAGCTAAATACATTAAATGCATACATAGACACAAATACATGTACACAAGAATTTGCCCACATAATAAATTCATAAACATATTTATACATAATCACACATCTTGTGTAGATAGATACACACACAGTAAACATGCCTTCGCAATACGTTCGCAATCAACAACCATAGCGCATAGTAAACACTAAATGCATTCCACAAATAGTAAACAACAAACATTTATACAGGAATCGATGATGCGGGGTACCTTTAGCAAATTACAACTATTGCTGTAGGCAGGTTGCGGTTCAAGTAAAGGCTCTTTAGGGTAGGGAATAAATAGGTGCGCACCGTTACATTACCCCCTCTTCCGCATACCGCATAAAAATTTGTCCCCAAATTTTCCTAACTCTGTCAATACGCCATTATTCACATGGCATACAACAATCAATCAAATGAAACCATTCAAATTTCAGCAACAACAAATCAATCATTCATTATATGGTAAATATTTGTAATACTCAGGGTCTTCTTTTATCGAAATTGTTTTTAAACATTGTTTATAGTTGATCAAGTGGAAACCAATTAACCACCACACTATTAACCACCACCGCCATTCCAAACCACCTGGCCTGACGCGACTAAGTCACCAAATTTGATATCCAGCGTGCGATATTCCATAACACACGTAACCATTGAACGCCACAGCCACATAATACAGCAGACAGCAACCAAGACAGCAAATTTGCTGAGGAGTAAAAGGCGAGTACCTATGCAAAACTGGTCGCTCGAACACTACCATACACACATCAGACGACACGCTGGGATCTGCGATTGTTGTGGAAGCCATCTGTTTCGCTGATTTTGTATCACAATTGACCATTCAAATTACAAAAACGCGTAACCGCACACTAATACACTAAAACGAAATTGGCTAAATTGACTGACATACATTTTTGTTTACGGGAACATCTATTATGTACCATAACGTATATACATATTATACATACCTAAGATCTGTGTAAGTTACGATGTACAAGTTTATCGAACGTAGCTCCTTAAAATCTCCTGATCCTATTGCCTATTTTCAAACGTGCTCAATTTGAAAATATTACTAATGTGTACAAAAATACCAAATTGCGAAAAAGTCTTTTAGCACGTTTAACAATGCAGAATGTCAGAATGGTAATACACAGGCTAAACGTAGAATGTTGAGTTTTCGAAACAGACTTCAACGCACATTAAAATATCGAAGGTTTCTTAATGGTTGTTGGCTACAAACTTGTAAAAATTGCATTCAAAGTTTGTGCCTTTGCAGGAAATTTTTAACCTAACGGTCCTGACATGACAACCTAGTTTCCAGCATATTGTGGTAATATATATACATGTATAGTCAATACATACACACAAATATTTTCATTCATGTACACATTTTCACTGTGTAGTGGTATATTGCATGAGTAAACTTAACCTGCGTCGCCTGCCATCCTATTTTGAAATTAGCGATTGGCAATAGCTTGTCCGATGTACAAGCAATCGGTAAAATCCTCTGAGAACAGAAATAATGGCTTTTGGTCAACCGTTTCAAAACCTTAATGAACAACAAATTGCCCGTTTATTGATTACTTCAAAAATGTTACCGAACATCTTACTGGCGATTTGGAGCTTAAAGTTCTGAATTTGTGATTTTGTTAGTAAACGTCAACGCGCTACTTTTGCGTTTCATAATATGGTTTGCGAACATGATATTGCAATGCATATAGATATATGCAACACGTTCGCTCACTCCATATGCATTATCAAAAATGTGCAAATTTTGGCAATGGCTATTTTGACTGAACTGTGATACCAGTATATAGACATGGAAAGTTCATATGTGATGTTCGCGAACGTCTTCAGTTTTATATGCTGACACAACAAGTATTAAAACAATGAACGTACGAATATAATGTTTGCGAACGTCTTAGGTTTCATGCGTAAACATTTTTCTTTGCATTAGCCTTGATATTTTAGAGATTTTACTCGTGATTAATTTAATTGCAGTATCGGATCAGTCGATCTTGCACGTCGATAGTCTAACGATGTCATGTTCGTGAACAAAACATACGGATTTAACGATATACTGTATTCGGCTCCCGGATTTCCAGTTACAATTTCATTAAGACTTTTCACATTATTATTTTAACATATTTTAGTTACACGTTTAGTTAAAATACACGTTCGCGAACAATAAACGCATACTTAATAATCTTTTTAGTATTAATATAGTGTTAGGACATATATGTGTGTCCGCGAACAGCTTGATCTCAACAATACTTTATGTTCGCGAACAATTTTTTGCATAACAAAGCTTGGTCTGTTCGCGCACAAAATTCATAGAATTGTATACATCATAGAACTGTTCGCGAACCAATCAGACCGTTAGAATATCAAGAATTGTGTTTGCATAACGAAAAATTTAAAATTCAAGTAACCTAATTTAGCGTTTCGGAACGCAGTTATGGTGAAAGTGTAAAAAGGTGCGTTGTGTTAGCTAACGTAACTTAAACGTTATTGTAATTAGATACTAAGCGTTCGCAGAACGGAAAAGTATGGTAATGGGGTTAGGCTATTGTAACTATTAGTTTGCTCTGTAACAACATTTTGTATATAATGTCAAAAGAGGATGGTAGTCGGCGCAGCTTAAGTTTACTCATGCATATACAAAATATGTACGATGAAATTATACAATATTTAACCGCTGCGCATGCATGTTTTTGTTTGCAATCCAATCTGTTTTTTATTATAGATGCTGTGTCACAACCACACAACACTGCAAAACGAGAAGTCAAAACAATCAGAATCAAAACGATATTATTTTTCAGCGCAGCGTAGTATCTTGTTTGTTTGCTGGATTAAGCTTTTATTTTTAGTGTTAGCATAAGGGCGGTAAAAACCATGGGCTCGTAGAGACATAACATCCCCTGCGGGCTCATCTTAAAATATATGCTGTGGCACACATGGACACTGTGTAACAGCCCGAGTTTTTATACTAGTTTTCTGATATCCAAAATGGTACAAAAAAGGACCAAATTTGACTCTGAACGGGCGATAATGCATTCGGAAAATTCACTTGTTGAAATCATGTCCCACTGCATTCTCGACTGGTTCCCCGCCTGTCGGATCAATCTCTGTGTATTTTGTGTTTCGTCCGGCGGGTGTTAAGGTTTCTTCACGAAATTCAAATTTAAAAGTTTAACGGAAAGGTCAGGTATACGAACATTTTCACGGTAATGCGTTCAATGATTCAATTACAGAAAAAGTGGGAAAATTTTACTCCAGTGTTGAAGCGGGAGAACTCTCAATATAAAATATAAAGATCCACTATCCGTCTATGTCAAAATAGCTATGTAATTAATAACCACCAAACTCGGTATTTTGGTAATACACACCTACCTACAGACAACTACTATCAGAGTTCTAAAAATATTATGCTTGACGATTTGCAAATTTTAGATTTTACATTTCAGAAGCCACTATACATACACATATACATGCTTAGCACCGATTGCCCATTGACAAGACTGCTACACAATAAATAAAAAACAAACCCGGAGATGTAATGCGGCATATACATTAAGTTGAGTGCAGGCCTACTTAGCTTTGTGCTATAGTCAGGTGCCACTATTACCTTGTATTACTACAGTAATAGCTGACTATGAAAACAAATGGCACCTTAGTGGCACTGTCTGGTTTTGCACATAATATGTCCTTAATAGTTCAGGCTCGTTATATATGATGTAACAGTGCACCAGGTATTAAATCAAACTTTGAGCTGCTGCCAAATTTCAAATTTCCATATTGGACAGCTGACAAAATATAAATTTTCTGCGTTCACTTGCTGCCAAATTCAGAATTTTCGAGTTGGACGGCTGCGAAAATTTAAATTTACGGTGTTGGATTGCTGCTAAAATATTAATTTCTCGTCTCGACCGCTGCCGAATTTAAAATTTCCCGCGCTGGACATCTGTCATAATTTAAATTTATTGCGTTATATTACTTTGAAAATTTAATTTTTTTGGACAACTGCCAACCAATTTTCGATTTATCGCGCTGGGCTCCTGCCAATATTTCAAGTTCACTGCCAACTGCCAATCGACTGCCAAAATATGAATTTCCTACGCTGAACAGTTGCCAAAATTGGAATTTTCTACGTTTGGCAGCTGCCAAAATTCGAACTTCCTTCCTAGGCTACTGCCATAATTGAAACGAGCGAAGCGAGTTTCCCCAAATAGGTTGCTAGCGTGCGAATAGGGAAAAATTTCTTTTTTTTGTTTGTCTGTGACTTTCATAGCTCGACACTGGATCGATGGATTTTCACAAACTTTTTTTAAATGAACCGTTATGGTCTCTAAATGGTTCTTTTGTAGGTTTGATGTGCATTCCAGGTCGGGTTTCGGGTAAGAAACGGGTCAGAAGGGTCAAAATTTAACTTTTTTTTGAAATTTCGGTTTTGGAGTTGCGTAATATCGGTCTATAACTCGAAAAATAGAAGGCAGAGCGAAAAACGGAGGGCACCTTCCGTGTTCGCCTCAACGAGAGCTACAACTTTGTCTCTTACGTTATTTTTGTGGGACTTCAATCTAACCCAGAAAAATGGGTTAAAGGTCATTGGACCACCTGTAGTGTGAACTGCAAAATTCGAGATTTGATTAATTTTGCCAGATCTCCGTGAAAAGACAGGTCCCTAGGTTTTCGACTACGCTGAAAACGATGGCAGGAATGTTTTTGTTGTATTGTCAATATTTTCTATGATTAATGATGGTCGAGCGGGTCTGTAAAGTGTTACGTCACGCTCGGTTAATTTTGCAAGATCTCCGTGAAAAGACAGGTCCCTAGGTTTTCGACTACGCTGAAAACGATGGCAGGAATGTTTTTGTTGTATTGTCAATATTTTCTATGATTAATGATGGTCGAGTGGGTCTGTAAAGTGTTACGTCACGCTCGCTCGTTTCCCCTCGCTTGCGAGATACTAGTATAATTATACATCATAAAATATATTATATGACATAACATAAAATTATAATATGTACCACATTATAATGTATAATGACAGGCTGGCGGTGGTTAAAATTGCCCCAAATTCTTGCGCCTATTTAGACATTATATAGAAGTTTCTGTAACATCAGGAGAAAACTGACAGTCAACATTGACTGGGGAAATGTCCCATACAGTTACACTTCACTGTGGGCCAAAACTCAAGGCACACTGAAGTTATCTTAAAAGCCTCATAGCTATAATAAACATGTATAACATAAATTTTTGCTTACGTTTTGTATCATATGTAACATGTCTTTTGTTCCATATACTTCCCTTCTTTAGTAGTAGAAAAGCGGTTGCTATCCAACCAGTTGGGCTTTGCTTGACCGATCGCCCCTTCTTGCAAGATAATCCGGGTTGGGATTTGTACCAAATTTTTCTCCGAAATTCCGCTAAATCACCGCAAGTCCAGTCAATATGTGCACGTCCAGGACGCCACTAGAGACCGAAAAGGACACGTTCTCAATAAGCCTGCGTAGGGAAAGTCCTAAATTTGACCTAGGGTGTCCGGCTGTCACAGCTATCAAAAGGCCGACAGATGTTGAATCACATCATGTATTTTTACATGCGAACATCTAGGTACCTTTTTCTATCAAATTCCCCAATTTATATCACTGAACACGAAACGAGCCCAAAAGTTTAATTTAAGATAAAACTATACCTTTGGACTGTCACATTGCCGTTTGATATTTTTCTAGAAATTTGAGCCAATACTAACTAATTCAAAATATAACGATAGGTATGGCTTGGGCAATTTTGGTTATATATATATATCAATTTGTCTAATTATAATATAATTTCGGCTTAGATTCGACAATGAAATTGTCAAGAGGGGTTGTGCGTTTGTTGTCCAAGCAACATTTCATTACTCCAGAAAAGGATATTAGGTAACAAAATGGGTTGAAAATTCATTATTTAGCCAAGTTACAACAATTTAGTTCCAATTTGGGCTGATTTCCTGAACTGTGACCTATTTTATGATAAAAATCCTGAACTAACGCCGGTGTCCTATTTGTACCGTTGAGAGCGTATAATCTGACATCTTTTGTATTTTCAGCTGAGCTGCACATATTCATAGTATTTTCGTGTAAAGCTGCAGCGTTTAGGCCATTAACCCAATTTTCAGCCCTACACATGCAAGTACACGAAATATGTACTTTCATAACATCTTCAACTCTTGCCTCGATGTCCTAACGATTATATCGCGTTTTTATAAAATTCTACATGTTTTTGCAATTTTACTGAATTTTCCTCCTAATACAGGAATAGTTGTTTGGAATCATATGACTAGTCACCACTTTCTAAGCAGCCAGAATAAAATTTTCGCTACGACCATATTTTTACTCCACACGCGGCTCAAGAACTGATCTTCCAGAGCCGGCCCACAAATATTGCCGGGCCCACCTCGCAACTGATTGTTATGCGTCGTTTACAGAGATCTGCTTGCACGAAAAGCACACCGTAAGCTAATGCAAAGACGACATATTTTCGTTATGGTATTGCAGAGTGTAAAGCTTTTCTAGTGCAGAGTGATCTCTGTGAACGACGCATTAATGTTACAGTTAATTCTAAAATGCAGGAATGTAAAACTAGCAGGAAATGAATTTCCGTTGTCTAACTTGGGATATCAAAAATCTTCAGTTTTGTGCAGAGAATTGGTTTTAATGGGATTAATACTCGCTCATTCCGACCTCCTCGCATGTACGGTCCCTTTTAATGGCACTTCATATTTTCATTGAACATATATACTGTTTTTTCATTTCAGTTTTTTGAGCGTACAATTCTTCCCGAATCCTGAAAATTTAACTGGACCCACTCCTGATACACCTGCAATTTTGGACAGAACGTGCTAAGGATTACCATTTAATAAGGTTACAATCTTTCGTCTTTTTATGCATTTCACATGTAGATTAAAAGATTGTTTAGAAGCTGTTTTTAACAACGCATCTACCATTTTATTTCCGATTCTCTAAACTAGTAAATTCAGTTTTCACAGAATAGCTGTAGGCAAAACCCCACAAATAAATATTACTGACAAAACGTGGCTCATGGTTTGAGTAAATCCGATAAAACACGATTTTCGATCGCCAGTCAACTGTTAAGATATATTTTTTGAGTGATACCACATTCAATGCTCCTCAAATCGTTGAATAAGTTAATCGCATGCCTCAATATTGAATAAAGATATTGTAAGAATTCTTCATTTCTTATTTAGTTAGCGTTTAAAGTTAGAACTGCTTTCATTCGGCTTCATTTTTAACCATTGCCTGATGTAAAATTTATACCTTATAATTTTGATGTAAATTTATTGAAATTTTGCGTGCAAAGTTGTGAACTGATGATCTGGACGTGTAAAATGCTGCGCTAGTATTAGACCAATAGGTTCTTAAATACATCAGCGGTTATTACACGGGCCCGGGTTTACTTCTAGTTTGTTCATATCGAAAATATTTATTTGTTCGACGTTAAAACAGGAAATGTATATTTACTCGTTCATGTAGTTGCTATGGCCAAATTTTCGTTTACTAGTCGTAGCGCACTCTGACAAGCTCCAAATGTATTCGGCATGTTACAAAGACAACTCAAGACTTGACGAAAAAATAGAAGAATTGTGGTATTAGCGGCTATACATTTTTAGAAGAGCTGTATAGAGCAACTAATAACCAATTTGATAAATAAATATTTTATTATCTGAGACTTATAGTTAAAGTGCTGTAACTTGAATTCAATTGAGAGCAAAGACTTTGACATCGATGCTTGTTTAAACATCATACATGGATGAGCTCCAGCGATTGTGTAAATTAATAATTTATGTAGCATTAAACCTGGTATGCAATCAACCAATGGGAATCTCTGTGATTAGGCAGCCGGGTCCTTTCCTGGGAGTAACCCGGCATAATATTTTAATAATTAATATTTTCGTATGTAGCAGTTGTTACACTATAAAAGCTTTCGAAGTGGCGGAAACCAACGAATAGATTCATGTGAATGTATTTGTGACCGATATGCGCTTTTGGAACGATACTGCATCCTCTGGACCGCTAAAAATCCGGCCCGTAAAGGTGTTTAGCCATTTGCTTAAAACTTATAAACAACAAGATCATAATGCGCGCAAAGACAGTTAGCTTTCTTGTTGGCATCAGATTCACCTAACAATAAAAATGCAGTTTGAGCGAGCGCCATACAAAGAAGTACTTTAAATTTTTGTCATTGATTGAGGGCGCTTGGGATACATAGTTCCAAAAGGTCATGCGTAGCTGTCTCTAAATGAAATCACTTTTCTACATGCATTAGAAGCGGTTCCCATTACTTCATGAGACGGAAGTTCATTGGGTACCAGAATTACTTTTGCATCATTTCGAAGAATGTGCGTTAGCTAGACGTTCCAAAAGCTTTGGAATTTAAATAGACATTTGTTGCTGCTGCTAAACAAAGCCTTGAATAAAAATAACTATTCAAATGTTCAAATGTGTTTGTATTCTAGTTTCTCAGGGTCATATCGGGTCTTGTTACGTTTACAATTACCCACTTGGTTCAAAATTTCGCCTAACAAATTACGTAACCAGTCTAGCGTACGATATTTCAATTGTTGTTACATTGGTATGCAACCACTACGACTGCTGTTACAGTTGCAGTGCAGGGGTAATATTCCTGTGTACACCATCGTGCGATAATATTTGTCGTCGTTTCACTCCCCATACGATTTTGAATATGTTGTTTCAAGCAGTGTACTACCACGTATTACCAGAAGGTAACAACTTTAGCAATGTTGTTACATAAGATAGCAGATGCGTAACAACGTTGTCAAAGTTGTTACGCAGAACCCGGTTTGCGTAACAACTCACGAAGGTTGTAACAAACACTCGAATGTATTGATTTCATACACACGTGTGTGCATGTTGACGATGTCAACTAAGTGCACACATTTCTATGTGAATGGTGCTAACCGGTATATTTATACAGTGGCACTTTTAACATTTCTACTACCAAAATCTGATCTTATGGCTGCATAGTGTAGTGTGGACCAAACGTTTTACATTTGGTCATTCTTCACACCATTTTCCTTAGCGACTATGTGCATGTCAGCACGCAGTATTGTACGGTAGGCGGAGAACACAATTTTTCGGTCTACATCATCACAACCTACATGTTTTACACCTAGAGATTTGGGTAATTTATTGGAACGTCGCAGATACTGCAAATATGAAACGAAGCTGCGGGTTACGAGTACTACCATAGTTAGTGTCGGCTACCCAGATACCAGTGTCGCTAAGCGTATACCTGGGTAGTTTAGTTGTGTCGTTTAACTGGGGACCCAGATAGCGATTTACAACCCGATACCCATGCCTGCTATTTAGTTGTTATGAATTTATAAAACAGTATACTACTTGCCGCTTGATTTACATAAATCCGAGTATAAAAATTGATTTATGTTTTGTCATATTAACCATATTGAGGTTGGATTGCAATATTACATAAACCATGCACAAATATTATGATGTCTTTTAATGTTGCAGCAATAGACCAACTTTGTATAGCAATCACATTAATAATTACGGCACAAACACGTTATTAACTTCGAAATGTTATTGTCGTTATTATAGCTGAGAAATTTATATTGTTAATGCATTACAAGCTAGCATGATATTGTAGTTACATATATGTGTAACTGCTACTGTTGATAACATGCTACGAGGAAGCCACTGTCGCTGCATTTAGGGTTAGATTGTTTTGTCTGTACAATAGCATTGAAC
Source organism: Trileptium ribeirensis (assembly GCA_030248225.1). NCBI lineage: Eukaryota > Metazoa > Nematoda > Enoplea > Enoplida > Thoracostomopsidae > Trileptium > Trileptium ribeirensis. The sequence goes on along the minus strand of JASANE010029006.1, from coordinate 94,090 downwards.
AAGCTATTGATGTCGCAACAACAATATAGTTTCTTCGTTTGGTGCACTAAAAGCAAACGTTTGTGTAACATCAGTATGTATGTGTAACGTTATTGTTCGAAACAAAAATAGAAAAACGTATTGCGCTGCAATAATATAATGAAAACATATCGTGTTTGCAATATCTTACGGTATGCAATCCGTGCACGCTGATCTCTGTGAATGAGTCAGAGGAACAATGCGTGTAATGTTTAATATACTGTGGCGTCGTATTAAAGTTGTGTCGACTTCTTCGAGTATCATACCAGCTTCAATTTCATGGTTGTTATTTAATTTTCACGTTTGCTAGATTCGCCCATTAATACCTATAAGCAGTAATATGCATTAAAAGCTAGTTCGGAGAACGCTTATGAAACTTATATTGGTGTGATATAGGTTAAGTTTTTAGAAAAGTGTAAACCGGGTAAGCGGTTATGCCTTTATACAAGTAAACGTAATAACCAATATGCAGTAAGCAAACTTTTCAAATACAAAAGCCACAGTTTGTTTACCCACCAATATAAAATTTCAGCTCTAAATAAATTTTCAACTACAGTAAATGATTTTGTGAAACTTGCTGCCACAATCAGTGGCCGTAAAACTACGCATGCCCGAAATCCTATAGTCGCAGGCGGTACCCCGGTCCCAGGAGGAGGTGGGTCGGGTAACCCGTCTGTAGAGGTGGTCCGACGCCTCAGTGGGTAACCCTTTCTGCCCCTATGACAATGTATGTGTAAAATATTGCAATAAGGTTAAGTCTAAAATATTTTTACTAATATAGCAATCACCGGCGGTAAAGTCGGAGCTTAATGCGGCGTTCACGTTATAATGTCCCCGCTGTTTGGAACTTTTGACCTCCTGTAGTCACGACCCTACCATATAGACAGTCAGGGTGACACCCATACTGTAAACCAATTTCCGACGGTGTACAACACACCCCTAGCTACTACATTTTTCTTGACAGTGTCGTACACACCCTTAGCTACCAATATGGCGCTAATTAACTTTAACGGACGCCGTCTGTAGCTAATGCGGTTTATTAGTCAAGTGTCCTGTGTAGTTTTTTCTAAATTCTCGATATTTGTAGCTAGCCCTTATGAACATTGCTCAAATAATTCCGAACACTGTCAATAAAACTGACAGGAGACACGGTGTGCCTGAGACTGTCGAAAAATGGTAATACGCGTAACTAGCTACCTTTGAAAAAATTTATTAAAACATGGGGTGCCTGCGACACCCTGTTGTCAACAGGGTGACTGACGCTGTGTGGTGTACAGAGGTTCCAAACGCTGGGGACATTATTACGTGAACGCCGCATAAGGAGCGACGTCAAGCATTATTGAGAAAAATAAAACACTGTGATCAACAAATCAATGTTTTAGAATACAAAAGGACTTGTAGCTACGAACTTTGGCTTTATAGCAGCATGATAATTTATAGATCGAATTTCCAGTAAAAATAGTACGGTTTTAGCGTGACGAGCATGGCATACCAGACAATCCAATTGCTGGAAATTGTACATTAATGTTTTGGAAAGATGAAGAACAGAAAATTCCACATAAATTGGTTTACAAAAAATTTGTTGTTCGCCTAATCATTTCATATATTCTTTAATCACATGTAACTAATTTCACGTCAATAGTATAGTCAATAGTATCAATAGTCACTGACAGGGCACCGAGTAGTATGACAATGTTCAAAATCACTATATTAAAGGATCAGGCATTACCATTTCGACCTTATCCCGTGATCCTGGAGAGGAGGTGACAGTTACCTTTCTCACCTTTGGAAGAGTGTTTATGATATTTTGGAAAAAAATTTTTCCAACCCCACAATTTGGGAAGGTGGTAAGTGTGAAAACTTTATTGCTCGCCCACCCTTGATTTTGACTGGATATAACTAGTCCCCTCAGAGTAATGGGTCCAGGAAAAATCTTTTCACATGAGGATCTTGTGAAAAATTATTTTCGTTCAAAAAATTTTTGTGTGAAAATTTTCTCCGACTCCTCCTCTTTTTCCGCTTAAGCTAAACACCATTTCGTTCACATATTAATCGATTTAATACATTTTTGTTTTTCATAATTTTTTCTTTTCTTCAACAACATTTAGTCAAACACGCCGATAATTTGCAAATATTTATAAATCATATTTGGAGAAATTGCCGGACCAACGCGCACCTTTCTTTGGAACTTTGTCACACATTTGTTTTCCTGTTTTCTTTGCCGTGTTGTTTTTTTTTACGTTATGAAGGACCCTCATATGAAAGTTTTGTCCCAATATTCTACACTATACCATACAGTGGTATACGGTACTTGCCTACACTATATAGTAAAATAGATGGTGTATGAGACAATCGACTTAACTATAGTGTTTTAATCTATTGTCATCAATCTATTGTTTTTACTGACGTTGTCAAAGACACCATACATAAACACATCATATAATATGGTGTAGCTAACACCATATAACTTTTTTAATAAAAATTACGGTATACTCTACACCATACCGCTACCGACACCATACTGTACCTATATATACTATGCTAAAATACCATCAGAAACACTATGCTGTACAAGACACCATATAATGAATGGTGGCTGAGACACGCAGGGTAAACCAAAATTTCGCAAGGTGGGTCCTTTATAACGTAAACGTCGCATTAAAAAGTTCTTAAAGGCTGAAAGCTCGGTAAAATTACTAAACAAGAAATCCACCGTATTACGCATTAATATATACAGCTGCAGCTAGTTCTTATAACAACGATATAATTTTTGGGACAAGTTAAGCTAAGAAGGGTAAGGATCTTAATTTCTACGGCTAATTATTATACCTATAGCGGAACGAGATTTCGGCTAATTTTTAATAAATTTTCACATTTAAAAAAACTCTACGACTTTATTATATGAGCAAGCTGTATGTTGGAACTGATGGGGCTGGAGGCTTGGGGCGAACTATTGAAAAGGTATGTCTGGACGAAACTAAGTTGGTGTTCAAAAGCCTTGGCTACGATTTGGTAACGCGATCGTCTTCCGATGGTCTTTTTGGTGGGCCTATTATAAACGATACCGTCAATGCTACCGGTTTATTCCACGATTTGAAGTATGCGTACATTAACGCTACATTTGCTTGTATTACTGGAACTAAATCCAGAATCGAACGTACACGACACAGCTTTATCTATTGCAAACCATTTCATTTCGATTTTCTAATGAATGTAAATGCGTTCCGACCTCGTGTAAAATTCAACCTATACGAACCATTTTATTGGTATATTTGGATATATTTATTAGTAAGTAATATAGAATTCGACAACAAGTTTGTGAGAAAAACACGACAGCTAGCTAAGTATTTATTCGTTGCAATTGGTGTAGTCGAATTGTATTTGACAATATTTTACGGTAATGTTATTCTGGACTACCGTATAGTCGAACGATATCCACCGTTTTACGACACATCGGGTGCAATCGACAGTATGGAACGCAATGAAATAAAGCTCCTGGTTGACATGAATCATTTTGTTGGCTCAAAATTTATTTATGCTGGTTTTATTAAAACAGTCGTAAACGTGAATCACAGCGACAAAGGAATATCTTTTATCGAAAATCATCACAATGTAGAAAAAATAATTGCCAATAGTGACCGCCGACAAATGTATTTCTCAATTGAAGAATATCGGCGTATGGTAATAAATATATATCGGCGCGACCGCCTTGTAATGGTTCGGAATAAGCAGGCACTAAAATATTGGCGATCAATATTTTACAACGATAATTTTAGTCGTATTGCAATTGAGGCAATAAATATTCGCTATATGACGCTATGCGAGTCGGGTATACATATTCGGCATTATGACATGAGTAGGGTTGAACGAGTCAATTTAAGAAAGATTAGCTTCGCAGCGACAGTCACGGAACTTTCAGCTCAAGAATTGGTTCAGCTTTGGTATTTATTGCTTACTGTATGTTGTGCACTGTTTCTATTTGCTTGCGAAAACATTACGGCTTACTTCGAGATCGATATACTATTCGTCGCGCTATATAGTATATTTTAGTATTATTGCTAATCAAAATCTAGTCCTACCATGATCTGTGGTACAATCAGAAATATATTCTTACCGTTGCTTAATTTCTACCTTACAGCGTGACTGTAAAGGATGCATAAACAATATCGTTTAAAAGACTATAAAAAATTTCTAAAAGAGTTTCTAAAATTTTAAATGTACCCTTTTTTAAAACACTTTTTATTAAAGTATTGTTAGACAGCGAGGAAGTTATGCTAGCTATATTATTTTATTTATTTGCACATATGATTGTTTTCATTGATGGTGATTTAATTTCAAACCAAGATTTGTAGAATCTTTTGTTTAGAACTAAATGATTTCACAAATCCTAGCACAAAATGAATATAAAATCTCCAACCAAACCGATATATGCAAATAAATATAATTATAGTTGGGTTTACCTTAGGTAATTACCAAGCATTAGTTCGGCAAAAAGTAGGTGTCACCCTTAGTTCCTGAACACAAGAATGGAAACGCCCAAATATTGTTCTAAGTTGTAGGCAAGCATGACCGTCTCCTAGGAAGCATTAATCTATTGGTACAGATACTGCTCCAAGCAAGACACACCATAAAACATGCTAACCTGGAAATCAACAGTTGCTAATTTTTGTGTTAATGATAGATCATCGTGTTTCAAGATAACTGCGATAAACCACGGTTTTTGTTATAACAGCGCTTATGGTACAGGAAGGGACTTGCGGATATGTGCCATTTCCTTAACATTGGTAGAGGGTAACGATCGGGACACAATGACAGATAAGCTTCTCTGTATGCATTCCCTTCCAAGAGCAAGGTTTAAACAAAGCCATTTTTATACTAAACCCACGTTAAATTTTATTGCCTCCGTTTGTAACATTATATCGCCTAAGTGATGAGATAAAAATTTTCTCAGTACAGGAGACCTGTGGTTTTAGGACAGAAGGGTTAACATCCAGCATATAACCACTTTCGCAATGGAATAAATGAAATCAGGAACAACCAATGTTTGTGTTAAAATCTCGTACTGTTGTTAATATGGCTTGAGGGTGGCGAGTGAAATCTAATTTAAATTTGGATAGTTCGTGTATGTACCTGCATGATATTATCATACATGTCTATTTCGTAACAAGCGGGTACTCTTAAGTCAAGACAATATTTATATGCAACTACGAAGTAAGCGGCGAATATATTTTCTTCAGCAGAACCGATCAAGTGTTGCTTCTATCGTCTTTAAATTTGGAAAGAATTATAGCACAAATTGCTTAAGGCTCAGATGAATGATTGACATCTATAACCGAGTTAATAACCGTTGGGTTGGAAATATGTTAATTTAAAGATTACTTCATCTGCTGCTGCTGAATCAGATTTAACTGTTTGACAGAAGTGCTATAGTTACTTGTATGAAACTGCTGAAGAGATAGCTTGTCAAATGTGGCTACAAGCCCATAAAACTCTCGTGTTTTAATTGGTTCATGGTATTACAACTACTGCTCAATATTTTCACAAGAGCTTTTTTGTTATCCTAAACTGTTTTGTTTAACGTGGAATTACTTAGATAGCAAAATTATTTTTTAACAGCGAAGCGAATCGTATCAGATTTGCTTAACCTGTCAAACTTTAGTGTAACATTAAGAAAGTCCCATGCACGCATAGTTTGAATCAATAATATAAACTACAAAATACATGTTACCAAATTTGCCGCGCCAAGGCCTTTAAAGTTCAAAATCACATTTATATACATCTTTGCATAAAATATGCATAACCTAAATATAGCGTCATACGATAGTGCATTTTCAAGCCATTCGCTGATACTTAACAGAAATGATGGTCAAATAACCAATAATCATGCAGCGTTGGTGAAGCAATAAATTTAATTTATAAGGCGTTGCAGTACTCGTTATGAGTGGTTAGCGTATCGATATCAGTCACCGACATATCTTACGCTACTGGGAACTTATAAGAAGATCAAGACAAAAACGTAACCAGTCGGAATACTTGTACGCTTGCATTGAAGGTAGTTTTAATCACAATTAAAATTTATGTCAAAATCGGGTCAACACTGCGTTTACTTTTTGTGGCTCGAACTAAAACTGACGATTTATGTTGTGCACTGCTATTGTTGAAAATATGATTACTTAGCCGAAGTTAACATTTGAATGTGGTTTCATAGGCATTAGTAATAACAGTACGCAGCTGCATGACGCAGCTTACTAACATCATGCCCATACGACCCCGGCTATCATAACCTCAAGGGTGGAGTATAAATTTTGCCATTTTGACACATTTATTGGTCAGACCTAAGAAGCTATGGAGCTTAGCAAGTCGCAGACGCGCTTCACGAGGTGTGTTCGGACCCCGCCCGATTGGTTGCGAACGTGTCTAGTAATTGATATGATTGCAGAGGTCCCCCATGGAGGTTGTCACCGACACCTGCTCACAGGTCATAATGTCTAACCGATATTCCCTATATTAATTTCACCTGGAAGTTGTTTAATTCATTGTTGTTTAAGAATAAATTCGAATATAGGTCAATTTTAGTACCAGATTTGGCTCGGAGTCGATAAGATATGATTCTAAGCCTGCGAATTTAGAAGTAGTAATGCGGCCCCAGCGGGGTTCCGACAGTCCCTGAGAGCTTGTCGGGCGCTCTGGTCAGAAATCTATTGTTGGCAATTATTCATTTTGTACTGTGTGTTTTGCTTAGTAAACTTTTAGCATTGTCATTGGTTGACGTTTTCCAGAGCATTTACTCCTGTCAACTCCGTTGACCTCTCTCGCAGTAATTCTTTTACTGCTGTATAATAACACTGGTTGCGAACTGTATGCGTCAGGGCTTGGGATATTTTCATCCGCAGGCCGGGACGTGTAGGGTTAGCCAGTCCGAATAGACAAACGTATCGCGCTTTCAAGCAAGTAACACGGGACACCGTACCTGATTTTTCAAACCTTTTATTTCAAACAAAGTTATGATACACACGGGCTCAGGCATCGGAAGTAACACAAGATACAGGCAACTCAATCAACCTAAAAGCAACGGTTCGAAATAAACCAGCAAGGTTGGGCGTGACGAAGTGACGCCCGAAAATTACAGTGGGTAGGGAGGGCATAGAGAGCGATTATGGGCCTAATCTAAGCCATAAATATCGTCTCCGTAGTCCTCAATTTTAGCGACATGTAGTTCAGCTATGGGCATGGACGTTATAACTAGTTGTGCTTCGGAATCCTCTCTGGATAACGCGCGGTGCTACCACTATCCAAAAAGAATAAAGGGAAGGTCCCTCCTACTTGTAAGTGCACTGCAGTTGACTGGGTATTTCGGCGGACATAGGCTATGATCAAAAACATTTATAAGGCGCAGGTTAGTTGAAGCGATAGGTAATAAAACGTTATGCATAGATTATTATACTTCGAACATGGCATAGGTCAATGCATGATTACGAGTTTCGTATCAGATATAGTACAGATCAGTGCACGGTTATCAATGTTAAAGCAGATATGATATGGATCAATACATGGCTATAGACATTAAACCGAATATGGTACAAATCAGTAAGGGGTCATAAAAATTAGACCTAAAGCGGTACCTATCATGACATGGATGTAAATAGCCAGTTATCGGAGCGTACCTTCCGACTATTACAACCTTCACATGGTGTCCTAATACTGTTTTTAACGACCCGACGTGGGGGGGCGAGTCACAAGCTAACCTTCACTAAAATTGCCCGTACAACTGAACGATCATGCATGGATTATAGCAGACATTGAACTACTGTGCGAGGGAACAACGAATTCATACTTAGGCCAGGCGGGGTCGCTCCCGAGCTAACATACATTCTACGTAGACAAGTTTGTTTGCCATGTGTAAAGCCAACATCTCTATGAACCTATAACAGCATGGTCGCGAATGTTGCACAGAGACAGGAACAATGCTAGGCCACAAACGGGCACCGTGATACCAAAATTATTGTAAATTTAACCGTGGAACGGCCTTGCTCGGTTGGGAAAGCCATAAGCACCGTATGGATCCTGTCTCTGCACTGGGTGTGCTCTTTTTATTCCGTAAAGTTTACATTGTTCTTTACGTCCAACTTGGTGTTTATTTGCACGTTACTGTCACTCCAGTTCTGTAGGTCTACGTTACAAGCACCAAGTTTTCACTCACTATTTTCATCGCATGGGCGACGTCATCGAGTGAAAGATTTTTGACAAGAAAAGTCCTGTTAGTCGAATACTAATTCTTCTGTTACACCCTGGGGCGCATCCTACGCGGGCTATCGTTTCTTCATTGTTTAGCTCTAGGAATCTCTAATGAGCCAATGACCGAATTGGAACGCAGAGACACAAACTCCAACACATCAAAACGGTCTTATGCTGGATCAAAATTAGCTCCTACCCAGAAAAATAACGAACCAGCGTCATGTGACAACGAGGTTTACTTCGGCGGTAGAAAATCGAGCCACCTATTACATCGTCACCGAGGGCACGATTCCGAGCACTTTTTGGTTTGCCTCAGTCAAAGTTTGAACGATGCTTTTCGATGTGAGCAAAATGCACGATGTTCAGTAACTCGTTATTCAGCTAATTTTAATATTCAGGGGGACCGGCTAACGTTTATAATTACCCCATAACCAAATTCGCTGTTAGGGTTCGGGGGTGCATCATGCGCCTCGTAGATGTTCGCTCAGCTTTTCCCAAATGTTACATTTCTCCCAAAGTTTATGAAATTGCTTGAGCAAGTGCTGATCCATGAGCTGACGTCTACAAGAAACTAGGTAAATTTGACGTTGTTTCATTCGATACTATGTAGAGGTAGCTAGCAACAAGCTAAAGCTCTTACTGGTCGGCGGCGAAGCAAGCACTCGACCAATTTTGATGCTAGAGCGCGGCCAATAAGGTTCCCTCTAAGACAGGGGAAGACGGGGTTGGATTCGGTTCACATAATGAATTCGCCTTAATTTCGCCGTAAATTTAAAACGTTAAGTCCATAAAACTCTTGCGACGAGAGATCCTAGAAAAATTGACCGTCGAAAGGTGGATAGTCCTATCCTAGATAACCCTATGAAGTTTAGATGCACAGTCAGCAAAAATCTGAACAAACGTCAACCATTCCTGTGTATTCATGTCGTATTCCAGGTTCACAGGCACCTGATGGTGCATATCTTCATCTACTCAATATTTTGAAATTAGAACGTCAGGTCGTCTTTAATCGGTTCGGATTTTGTTCCAACCGTTCCTTCGGTTCTGCGTCAGTAGCGTGGCTTGTACCCGATCAGATTATGTGCCCAGAAAATATTTGAATCAATACGAAGTGACTGTTTTGGCTTTGTTTGTTGTTTTGACAAGAAGCTTCCAACTAAGGGAGGAGGACTATGAGAATGGCTGGAACTTGCGCCATCCAGGCGCATCCTATGCACGACGCTCTATTTACTGCACGTCCGCAAGTATTCGGTGCACCGCTTTATACATCCAGAATTTTAGATATTGTATAAAGCCACGTTTTATCATCAGGGGCAAAGGTTTTGGTAGAATTGTCATCGATCGGTCAGCGTTATTCTTAACAATAGGCTTGGGGAAAATCTCGCTAAAGTTTAAGTGATTTTCTTGGATTAGTTTCCTTAGCCATTCACCTACAAGGCTGCACCCAGAATATCAGGCCTTGTATGATGTATATCGTTATGCATATATTATACAAAATCCAAAGATGAACATAAAAATGAAACAAACACAAAAGCCAAGAAATCGGAACAAAGCGTTAGTAATCAATGACCCTTGAGTCAAGCAATCCCAGTCCTAAAAATGTATTCGTCTTTTGTCTATTAGATTTACTTAACTCAACGTAAAGTGGCAAATTTCTGTTCATCTAGAGGATTCCGTGGAGCCTATGAGGGAACACGTTCCCCATCCTACATCTCAAATCCGTTCGACCTTACGAGCGGCATGAGCGCCGAACAATACACTAAGCTACAAAATTGGAAAGCTCAAACAAAGCAAACAATTCCAAAACCAGATCCTATTTTCGATCAACCCCAATCGATTTACTCAAATATGAAATTCGTAACCGCGGTCAGCAGAAGGGAAAATTCTATATGCCTAACTTAGCCGGTGCGTCAATTAATATCGTGGATCAGATTGTGATTCACACGAATTAGAACTCAACCCTTCTTTGTATATTCCAGATAACACGATGTGTAGTAAGTCGGGGAAAAGGGCGGGTTTGCCAATAGGCGAATGGAGAGTCGACCTACAGAGGAATAGGCACTAGCTACGATCGAGTACAAAATGTTATGGGCATAACCCTCCGGACATATTTTGTCTATTAACATAAAAATTAAACCTCCGACCTAACACCCCTCCCACACCCACATCAGCTGGGTACGATATAACCTACGATCCGTTTAAACTATGCGTTTGTAACATTCAATAATAATATTTAATTGTTTATTATTATTATTGTTGCTATTATTATTGTTAGCTGGTGCTGGTATTTTTGTGTTGTGTGTTGGCTCGTAGGCGAAGAGGCATGCTGTTTTAGTGCAGAAATAATCTGGTGTTTTTTTAGAAAAAAGAATTTGAAACATTCTGAAATACGATGTGCGTGTGACATATTGTTTTGGATCAATGGTTTAACGAATTTAATAATTATTAAATCCAAGACAAAAAAGATTTTTCCAGCGAGAACTTTCGTATAAAAACTATTTTATGTGAGGATAAAGAAGTTAGATTTGCAACAACTTGTTGGAGCTCGTTCATTTTGTAATAAACTTCGAATCTCTGAAATCAATCTTTTGTACCGTGTTCATAGGACGTTCAATTACATGTCGTCTGTATCGGACGACGTGCCGTCTTTATAGGACGGTGCCCTCACTTGTATCGTCTTCTTAGGACGTCTTTGGGCTATCGTCTTCTTAGGACGGTAGCGTTTACATTATGATCTCGTTAGTCCATTTCGTTAGCCTTGTCTGTCTTGTTAGTTATGCATAATTCACAAAGAAGGGCGTGCACGAATTGCACACCGTAAGCTATTGCAGCGACCATGTTGCGAGAAAAAATATTGTTAAGGCATTATTGCAAGCATAGCGCATTCAATAGCACAAGCTAAAATATTGCTGCTACAATAACACTGGCTTTTGTTGCACCCTCAATAGCAGAATCAAAAATATTGCCGCTACAATAAAATTGGCTTGTGTTGCACAACCGAAGAACGGTCGAGTTATTGCTGCGTCAAAAGTAACTAGGTGGCATTGTAGCGACATTATAATGCTCGCTGAGTTTGATAATGGTGTCCGCTCCAGCCTGATATTGGCCCACCTCCAGTTTGGTATTGGTGCAACCCTCCAGTTTGATAGTGGTGTCCCCTCCTGTTTGATATTGGCGGTCTATTTCAGTATGATAGTGGTGCCCCCTCTAGTTTTATATTGGTGCCCCCTCCAGTTTGATATTGGGCCACCTCCAGTTTGGCATTGGTGCCCCCCTCCGGTTTGATATTATTGCCCCCCCCCAGTTTGATATTGATTCCCCCTCCTGTTTGATATTGGTGCCCCTCCTGTTTGATGTTGGTGCCCCTTCCAGTTTGATATTGATGCCTCCTTGCAGTATGATAGTCATGCCCGCCTCCAGGTTGATATTGGTCTCCCCTCCAGTTTGATATTGGTGCTCCCTCCAGTTTGATATTGGCGCCCCCAGTTTGATATTGGTGCCCCCTCCGGTATGGTAGTCGTGCCCACCTCCAGTTTGATATTGGTGCCCCTCCATTTTGATATTGGTGCCCCCTCCAGTTTGATGTTGGTGCCCCCTTCAGTTGATATTGGTGCGTCCTCCATTTTGATATCGGTGCACCCTCCAGTTTGATACTGGTGCCCCCTCCAGTTTGATATTGGCGCCCCACCATTTTGATATTGGTGCACCCTCCAGTTAGATATTAGCGCCCCTCTTCCAGTTTGATATTGGTGCCCCCTCCAGTTTGATATTGGTGCCCCCTTCAGTTTGATATTGGTGCACCCCTCCAGTTTGCAGTTTGACCGTGGTGCCCCTCCAATTTGATATTGGCGCCCCAGTTCAATATTGGTGCCCCCTGAAAATTTTGTAAGAGGGGGCACCAATATCAAACTGGAGGGGTGCACCAATATTAAACTGGGTGCACCATTATGAAACTTAGTGAACATTATATAGTTGCTACGCTACCAACTAGCTGCTTTTGACGCAGAAATAACTCGACCGTTTTGCGGTTGTGCAATAAAAGCCAATGTTATTTTAGCAGTAATATTTTAGCTTGCGCTATTGATTGCGCTATGTTTGCAATAACATAATGCCATAGCAATATTGTTTTCTCAACACATGGTCCCTGCAATAGCTTACGGTGTGCAATTCGTGCGCGCGCTTCTCTGTAAATGATGCATTAGGCTTAGCTATTCTCGCCTGCAACCGGATGAACACGTCGCTACGCAGTCTAAATCTAACGTTTGAGTACGGATCGTCAACTTTGCCTAATTTTGCTCGCACCAGCCGCGTTCCTGCTACTGCAGTGACCACTGTAAGACCAGTTGCTACATTGGCGGCGGCGGTGAGATCACTCTCGCTTGTGATATATACCTTCATTCTTCGCTAAATAAATTCCAAACAGAGTAGTATTCTTATAACTGAATAGCTTAATTCTTAATTCGCGTGTGTTGTGTTTCCCACAATTCTCATTTGCATATGTTTCTGGTAGCTACCTATTTTCTCTAGTGTGGTGCAGTCTTTTCGGACGTTCATAATCAGTGGTGGTTTCTTGTTTGTGCATAATATATGTAAGTGTTAGAAGACTTTTGTCTGAAGCTTATGTATAAGACTTAATTATGTATTATCATGTTGAAACTGCTATATTAATGTTCCAAATTATTTTGTAGTTCTCCCTTTGCCAGATTAATCTGGTAAAGGGAATGTCAAGTCCCTTTTATTGCTGTTCTGAATATATATTGTTTACATATCATTCAGGTTTAAAACCCTTATTGATACTATGATAAAATAATTACTGCTAAATTGAATTGTTTATGGAACACAATTTTCTCCGTCCTGTCGTTGAGCTGCTTGGAAAAATTGGCTAATTTTCATCCGTTATCTTGTCGTCTTTGTGACAGTCGACAACTGGTGCCGCAAACAATCGAACAATTGTGCCTTCTTCGGAAATTCATCAAGTGAGTACATGCTATAATTTTCCAGAGAAATCTTGAAAATTTCAGTCGTGCTTATATATATCGTAGCAAGTTTATGAAATCGTCCAACAACTAACACTATTTTGTATTTGTGACAAACCTTTTGGACACAGACACCAACTTAGTCGTGAACCTTTTTCTTCTTTCTTTCTTGGTTCATTTGAAAAACTGTACCATGGCCACAAGACTTAAAAAGCTTGTTCAACAACGAAATGGCTATCACCTCAATGCCAACAACCAGATGAAGGTGTTTGAGGAGATACGTAAGAAGCCGTCGATGCCAATTTTGGTTTGTCGTTGAATGTTGTTGTCAATAAATTGCAAGCATATCACGAGAAAATAGAGCAACTCGACAGTGATATTCTGAACGAAATTGAGGATGAATCAGCTATCGCTACTGAAATCACAACTGCTAGCGAATTCAAGGAGATGTTGATGGACGTGCGTAAGTTCGCTGAAGTTCTTGTGGCAGATAGCGCCAGAGCTGCGGTTGCGCAAGCACCGTCCGAGGCCGTGGACGGAGCGTCTTCACAACGCGATCACGTTTCGGTCCGTTTGCCACAGCTATAAATCCAGTCATTCGGAGGTGATCCCATGGCCTGGCAAGAATTTTGGGATAGTTTTGACTCCACTGTCCACATCAATCCTCAGTTGTCTGATATCGATAAATACAAGTACCTACGTCGATATCTTGTTAATGATGAGGCGAAGGTCATCGAAGGTTATCGCCTTATAGCCTCAAATTATGCGGTCGTCGTCGACGTTCTCCAAGAGCGCTATGGTAACCCCGAGCTTGCTATTTTTGCCCATTGAACAACTATTGGGTCTAACATCAACTGACAACGATTCCAACAAACTTCAACGAACCTACGACACATGTGAGATGCACATTCGAAGTTTGGTTGCTTTAGGGTTAGAAGAGGATGTATTCGGTAGAGGTTTCACGCCAATCATATTATCCAAACTACCGCGCGCCACCCATATCCAGTTGAATCGTCGCAACGGATCGGAGCCTTGGAAGTTAACTCTACGCGCCATGATGAAAGATGATTTAAAGGCGCGAGAGATGAGTGAATGTTATTCATCCAAACCAACCAATCAGCAAACCGAACAATATCAAGCAACCAACGAACGTGAACTCGAAAGGCAAATCACAACGTCAGCATTCACAGCAGCACAGCGTTTTATCCAATTCAACGAAATCAACTATCCAATGTTGCTACTGCAAAGGAGAACATTATGCTGACAGATGCACTAAATTTAAAACTGTGGCGGATCGGAAGTCAACACTCGTAGACAAGTGTTTCAAATCCCTCGGTGACGGTCATAATTCCCAATCTTGTCCACGGCGACGTAGCTGTTTCTACTGTGAAAAGGACACTCATCACAGCAGTCTGTGCTATGTAAAATTTGGTCCACTTGCCAAAACAAATGTTGAAGCAGCAAACAAATCACAGAGCAACTCCACCGAATCATCTGCCGGGAAAGAACTGTCAATGGTTGCATCCAGCTGCCATGTCCAAATGCAGATGGCTCTTGTCAATCGGCACGGAAAGCGCAGCACCAGTGCTCCCATATTTTACGACACTGGAAGCACTAGGTCATACATCACGCGAGATTTGCAGCATCGACTGCAAATCGAGCTGCAAGGCGAAGAAGTGATTTCAGTCGCAAAGTTCGCCAACACGAAGCGAACAACAGAAACGTACGGAAAGGCTACAGTTGCTATTCCAACGGTTAACAATACAAATACGTCTATTTCAACACTTGTCACAGATGTTATCAGTTGTCCAATCCAAACGTATATCCTGTATGTCTCCACGAATCCAGTCTTACAACGGTTTCCGCTCGCCGATCCACCATCGAATTGTCTTCAAGAAGTACAAGTTGACATTCTGATTGGTGCGGATCATTATTATGACTTCATTGATAGCGAGCGTATCACGCTTTCAAATGGATTAATTTTGCTTGGGTCGTCACTCGGATATGTCGTGACTGGTCCAGTATTCATTGATCAAATAGTACAAGCGTCTGCTGTTGCTATGTTTTGTCATGACCGATGTAACAAATCCATTGATATCGAACGATTTTGGAAGCTAGAAGATGTTGGTGTGAAGGACGATCCATATTGCCATGATGAAGATCGAGCGGCAACTGCGTTCAACAATACCGTTCGCCAGGATGAGTATGGTCGTTACGAAGTTAACCTGGCCGTGGATGAACGACGGTGTTGATATTGAGCTCCCGCCAAATTTTGGTCTTGCACATGGCCGCCTGACATCGCTCATAAAGAGGCTTCGTGACAAACCAGATGTTCTCTCAGAATACGACAAAACGATTCGAGAACATTACGAAAAACACATCATCGAAAGAGTTGATCCCAAACGGCCGACCACTCGTGGTCGTATGCATTATATTCCACAGCATGCTGTTGTGCGGGAATCAAAAAACACAACAAAGCTTCGCATAGTCTACGACGCATCCGCAAAGGCGTCTCGACAACTTCCAAACCTCAATGACTGCCTGTATCGAGGGCCAGTTATTCTGCAGGACTTGTGCGGCATGTTATTGCGATTTCGACTGCCAAAGATAGCTATAACTAGTGATATTGAAAAGGCGTTCCTGCAAGTGGGAATCCAGCAGAATGATGGAGACGTCACTCGCTTTTTATGGCTTAAAGATCGTAGCAAAGCGGTATCGCCCGACAATATTCAGACCTACAGATTTACCAGAGTGCCCTTTGGCGTAATTTCAAGTCCATTCTTGCCCTCGGCGACAATCCGATATCATCTGAATCAACAGTCGTCGAAAATTGCCATTGAAATAAATGGTAATATCTATGTAGATAATATAGTCGGAGGGTGTTCTACTTCTAAAGACGCATTCAACTATTATACTGAAACAAAGCGCTTGTTCAACATGATGTCAATGATTGTCCGCGAGTGGTATTCTAATGCCACTGACTTCTTCAGCCGTTTAGCTAAATATGATGAATGGAAAGATGTCAATCCAAAGATTTTGGGGATGAAATGGGACATATCGAACGACACGATCGCATGTGTCGAAACCACGAACATCAACAGCGACGTGTCAACGAAACGAATGATGCTGCAAACTGTTGCAAATTGGTTCGATCCTTGTGGACTGATGTCTCCGATTTTAATAAAAGCGAAAATGTTGGTCCAACAAGCTTGGCGCGAACAACTACAATGGGATGCAAAGCTACCGAAACAACTGCACGATGACTTAAATGCTGTCCTCCAAGATCTTTGTTCCATTTCAAATGTCAACATCCCACGGCCAGTAACGAATGGAATGGTATCTGGAAATTCGTACAAACTACGCTTCCGCGACGCCTCAACAAAGGCGTACGCTTCAGCATGTTACCTGAAATCGATGAATCTCAACGGACAGTGTACAGTCAACTTGATCTTTGCCAAAACGAGACTCACACCGATGAAATGCATTTCCATACCGCGACTAGAATTGATGGCGGCAGTGATCGGTCGTCGCGTCATAACATTTGTGTCCAAGGAGCTCCGACTACCGATCTGCCGCATGGTTTTGTGGACGGACTCCAAATGTGTATTAACATGGATCAATTCAGCAAAGGTGTTACCAGTGTTTGTTCAGAATCGCGTCAAAGAGCTCAAAGCCGATGATACCATCAACTATCGATATGTACCCACTACCTGTAATCCAGCGGATTTGCCATCTCGAGGCCTTGATCTGCAAACTCTTCGTGACAGCAGTACTCTCGTTTGATGAGGCTATTTCGCGTCACAGCTTGGATCATGAAGTTCATACGCAACTGCCGAAATAGTTCTGAGCGTCAGTCGCGTTCCACAAGTGTGATGCCGCCGCTTCTTGCGGCATGTGACATTGCCTGTGCTGAAGTTATGTGGATTCAGTACATTCAGTCTACGGAATTCCATGATTGTTTCGCTGACAACAAGAAAAATATACTCGTTCGTCATCTACGCCTGTTCAAGGACGAGGCAGGTGTGTTTCGATGTCGTGGTCGATTGCGATGGACAACTTTAGCCGAAGACGCCAAACAGCCAAAATTACTCCCAAAGAATCATTATTTTATGACGCTAGTAATTGAGCACTGTCATCGTCAATTGTAGCATTCTGGTGCTAAACAAACTCTCGTCTAGAATACTGAATTCCTCATGGGTTGCTCCAGGTTCGGAAGGTCCTTCGGAATTGTCGAATTTATCGTCGTGCTGAATTAGGTCCATTCAAAGTTCCAGAGCAACCTCCATTGCTGTGGTACCGTGTTTCTCGCTGATTTACATTCCAACATGTTGGTGTTGACTATCTCGGACCGTTGATTATCAAACCCGGCGCTGGTGACAAAGTGTGGATCAGCCTTTTTACTTGTGCTGTCACGCGAGCCGTGCATATAGAGCTTGTGACTGACTGCGCCTCCGATCAATTTTTGCTGTGTTTGCGTCGTCTTGTGGCACTCTACGGCGCACCAGCGATCATTGTCTCGGACAACGCCAAACACTACAAGCTGGCGAATCAAACTTTGTAGCGCCTCTACCACGATGTGGCTGTTCATCAATATTCTGCATCGGCGGGCATTAGCTGGAAGTTCATCACAGAGCGAGCCCCCTGGATGGGAGGTTTTTATGAACGTTTGGTTGTTTCCGTCAAACGGGCTCTTCGGAAAACAATTGCGCGACGACGACTAGATCTAATCTAGCTGCAGACAATTATTGCAGAAGTTGAAGCGATTATCAATTCACGACCGCTCGTTCCACTTGACGCCGATACTTGTGACTCGGTGCTGACTCCAGCGCATTTTCTTGCGAAACGAATGCGTATCGGGTTTCCCGATTTCAGTTCCAAAGTGGATGAATCTCAAGGTAAGGTTTGCCGGAGAAATCCAGATAAACGGTTACTCGATTTGTGGGCTTCCAGTCAAAGGCTTCTAGAAAGCTTTTGGACGTCATGGAAAAATGACTATTTAGCATCGCTTCGAGAAAGACACCGGGCGAGGAAAGCAGAACGCAACTGCAGTCACATTGTCGCTGAGCCTGGGGTCGTAGTCATTGTCAAAGATTCAAAACCTCGTGGACAATGGCGTTTAGGTAAGATCGAATCCGTCCATCAAGGATCCGACGGGAAAACTCGATCCGCTTCTGTTAAACTACCATCGGGTAAATTCTTGTTAAGGTCGCTAAAGATGTTATACCCATTAGTAGAGGGTTCTCCAACGACACCATTTAGTAGGGCGGCAATCGATCCACCAGCGGAATCGGTTCACAATTCCAATGCTAAATTGTCTTCCTATCACACACCTATACAAGCTGACTCTGATGATGGAGCTAGTGCCGTCGAATTTTAAAATTATTTTCTTTTGTTTTCAGCATGAGCATCATTGTCTTGCGCGACACCACACTAGGCGATGCGGTCAGTTTCCACCAATTCCATTTTACGGCAATCAATCTGCAACAAGCATCGAAATAATAGCTCAAACTATACTGCTCGTGCAACAAGGTCAATTCGACTATGCGCGACGCTGTCTCGCTAGCGAAACCCTACAACAAAATCCGCAAAGTCTCGACGTTTGAGCTGCAAAACGCCTAAACGAATCGCGCATTCCGTGTACAATCTTCCAGCGTGATCAGGCTTACTTCGCTGACTGCTTATTCCTGCTATGTCACGGCAACAATCCTTCTTTTCCGCCTTTCAATCGCTTCAGCCTGAATATGGCAATAACTTTCGTGGTGAAGGAAATCTCGGGCGCCTTCAATTTTGGTGTACTGGAAACGACTTAGTGTTGTCAACTGGGTACAGCCGTCGGCGTCTGCAACGGATGGGTGACCTGGCCAATTTCCCGGGAAACGATGGGTTCGGCAAGGTGCTCGAAGTTCTTTTTGAGGACTTCTGTGCGGGTGGAGTGGATAATTTGTCGACCATATTTACCGTTCAACTACTACTAGCTGGCGCACGGGTGTTGACTGTATCGACCTATTCGTATACAGTTCAAATACTTTCAGACAGCATGTTGAAATATCTAAAGTCTGTCGATGGCGGGATGGTGATTGCAATATCAGGTGGGAGGTATCACGACTTGGCTGCTGTCATGCTACAACGTGGCTTGCAATTCCATATGTTCCGGTACGTAGTGATATGCCGCGGATTCAACAATGCCCGACAGACGCCTGCACAATTGGAGCGATCGTGGCGTCCATTGGCCGACCAACTCAAGCAGCTACGTAACTTTCCAGAGACACGCGTCATCGTGAATGGTGCAATCAACGGTCCCAGGGCCAGAAATGTGTTACAACACAGCAACTGGATGAAACGGCTTTCGAAGCGCGAGTTTCCGAGTGGCCAGTTTCGATTCTGCGATTGGTCTATTGCATTAGATGGCAATGTCTTTATCCTCGAACCCGGCATTGTCAATTCAAATTTGTTTGACGCCGACGAAGTCCACGTCAACAAAGCCGGTTATAGAGAGTTTGTGTAAACATTGGCGTTTTCTGAAACCTGAAATGAAGTTTGTTGATTTTGAATATTCGATTGAGCCTTACTCATAATAGACATTTAGACGTTTGGTCAAGTGTCCCCGGGGAATGTTGTGTTTCCCACAATTCTCATTTGCATATGTTTCTGGTAGCTACTTATTTTCTGTAGTGTGGTGCAGTCTTTTCGGTCGTTCATAATCAGTGGTGGTTTCTTGTTTGTGCATAATATATGTAAGTGTTAGAAGACTTTTGTCTGAAGCTTATGTATAAGACTTAATTATGTATTATTATGTTGAAACTGCTATATTAATGTTCGAAATTATTTTGTAGGTCTCCTTTTGCTAGAGTAATCTGGTAAAGGGAATGTCAAGTTCCTTTTATTGTTGTTCTGAATATATATTGTTTACATATCATTAAGGGTTAAAACCATTATTGATACTATGATAAAATAATTACTGCTAAATTGAATTGTTTATGGAACACAATTTTCTCCGTCCTGCCGTTGAGCTGCTTGGAAAAATTGGCTAATTTTCATCCGTTATCTTGTCGTCTTTGCGACAGTCGACAGCGTGGAACACGCTCACAGTGCGACCGTTCGGATCCTAATTCGTTAACTCTTCCGTTTATGTGTTATATTTACAGCGTTGTAGCCCGATAATCGCGAACTGCAACTCGTCGTGACTAAAACAGATGTGCAGTTAACTATTTTAAAAGCGAAGCGGAAAAACGATTTATTAATATTGGTCAAATTTTGACAGAGCAGCAAACTTGCCTGACCAAGCTCGACGCTACTTGCTGTAAAACTATACCATCGATCAACACGCAGCTTGATGCCATCCGCGATAGTTTGATCACTAGTCAGAACTCTACTAAGTTTACCCAACAATTTGAAAACATCCAGAAAAATACACAGTATTTGCGCGATTCTACAGAACAAAGTAACATATTTATTCCAAGCAGTGGCTGAGAAGGTAAAGCAATTACAAAATACAGTAGACTTTGCGGCAAAAGCAAAACAAGAACACTCAGGACAGCATATAAACGAGAAAATTTGAATCATTCGCCTGGGAATTCGTTAGACCATCAACTAACTGGTATCATGAGTCAAGGCGGCCCCGATATTTCGATTATGCCGCTCCACGGTGAAAAAGTAATGATTTAAACAGCTGGCGACGTAATAAATTCTAAGTGAAATTCGCTGCTAGCGAATGGCTGGATCAAAATAAAGCTAGCGTACTAAGGTGTTAATTTTCGGGACTTGGTCAATTCGTTTATAACGGACTAGATGACAATATAAAAAGAGACTATACGCAGGTGCTGCCAAAACTGGAGACTGCACTAATGATAGAGGATCGAAAGAGGTATCTAAGCAATCAGTACGATGTGACAACGCAGGGACCGACAAAACGGTTGCTAGCTATGCACGTGAAATTACACATCTCGCGCAGTCCGCACTGGGTTACATGACAGTGCCAGAGGGGAAAAGCAAACCAGCCTCCGCAATAAGTTTGTAGCTAGCTTGCGTCTCCAAATACGAGAAGACGTGAAAGTTATGGGACCTAAGACCATGGCAGAAGCAATTATCGCTGCAGGGCGAATTGAAACAAAAATCGGACCTAATTCCGAGGTTACGGCAGGTCTGGCAAATATCTCCAAACAGCTTGATCGAATAGGAGCGCACGCAAGACGTCAAAATACGCCAACCAGCTCTCGGTTAATACATTAGAGACGCTCTGCAACCGGCTCGGATAAATTCTTTAGTTGAATGCATTTCAAAGCTTTAAAATATGAATGCTAACGTCAGCCAGGTGCAACGCGGATATGATGAATTCCAACAACTACAAGTTCTCAGCCAAGAACTACTACTTGCGAACGCTGACTATTCACACAGAACTGGGTATGATTGAAAACACAGACAATTTCCAATATTTGACCTAGAGCAGTTCACTACAAATAGATCAATTTGTCAGATCTGGTAATAAAGTGGGTCATATTGCACTGTACTGCCGGACAATTTAAAACAACGAGTATCTCCCACGAAATTTTGCCGGTACCTTCATACGGTCCCTGGCCACAATACTTAAAAGTGTCGTGAACGTATCCGCTAGAGCCAGCCGAACCGACATATCGGTACATCTAGTAACATTCGAAATTATATCAACCAAGGACGAAGTGAACGCAACATGTTTCCAGGGCTAATATTATACACGCAGTAGTGGAACGGCAAGATGATTCATACATAGTGGAC
Organism: Trileptium ribeirensis; assembly: GCA_030248225.1. Lineage (NCBI taxonomy): Eukaryota > Metazoa > Nematoda > Enoplea > Enoplida > Thoracostomopsidae > Trileptium > Trileptium ribeirensis. The sequence continues at coordinate 72,110 of JASANE010029006.1, read as the reverse complement.
TATGGACTCACGTCGTTCATTGGCACGCTGACCATAGATTCAGGATGTACCAGATGGGATCGCGTTAGTCCTGGTTGCCAATACTATTCGAACGAACAGAACAATACCGATGAGAAGGACCAGCTGTCACCAGGTTCTGAAATACGTACTACATCTTGAATAGAAACGCAGTTGGCCTCAACAAGCTAGTCCAGCCTGTAGCCGGTGTTCCAGCTGAAGGAATACCAGGAACCAGCGCGTCGTAGTCGAGGTCAAGCTAGAAGTATCTGCGCAACTGCTGGTTCTAATCAAGGTCAAAGAGGATCGATTCCACGACTTGTTCCTAGCAGAAATCATGTGTTACCAGCGCGCTCGCAATATCAGTATGTGTTCGTTCGTGACGATCAACTACAGCGTAAGGCAGTCATGCCAGGAGTGTTACTGCAGTAGCGGCCTGGACTGTGTTTTGAAGAAATTGACACGTTGATGGAAGAAGCGCTGCCAGTAAATACCCTAACGATGACGGTTCCGGTTATCGTTGTAATACATGCCGCAATTTACAACCTTAGTCAAAGCAGAAATTGTGGAAAGGAAGAGGAAATAGCGCGATCTCTGGCACGTGGTCTACGCTGTACTTATTCTATTTTAAATAGTACCGCACAAAAGGATGAGCAAGTGTACTGATCCAACGTTACTGATCGCAATGATATTAAGTTGTATTATTTACAGCTTATTCGGCGTTGCCTGCGAGAATCGGTTAATCTAGTGCCGGCATCTGGCTTCACATCATATATACTGGATACCTGTTCCGAAATCATCGTCAATATATTCTAACTCGACAGCCTTATTAAACTGACATAGGAATGGTTCGGCTAGGTGAATCATTTTTTATTGATCATTTGGCTCTGCGACATCAGAAATGCAGCGTCATAGTACACCCCATCCGGGACACGGACTCAACTCTGCAAAGATGTCTGACCTGGTTGAGCGTCGTATGTTGTTCGGTGAATTCAAATGCTTAGTTTTGAAAATTTGCCCGAAGATTAACAACATCCACCTGACCAGTAGGCGGAACATACGCTTTCTGCGCGAGAACGTCTAAGGATACAATTAGTGGCATAATTCGAAGCAGAAAGGGAACAAAGACCTGAATGAAGAAGCTGAATAAGAACGTGTGCGACAAATAAGACTACAAATGTAGCATGACAGTTCCGGTCTGTTACGTGCGTTTCTGCAAGGTTTCGGGAAATAAAATTGCTTCAGGGACGCCTGAAACGGCACCCGAACCTAAGTTATGCAACAATCGTAACACTTTGGCAAATAAGATTTCAGCATACTCAATCGGATCAATAGAAATTATACTCATACGTGCTGCATGGTGCGCGGGTCGTCCCGATAATGCCGCGTCGCTTATTAACATTTGTCATTTTATATTTATGCTATCATTTACACTTGCATGTTTTGCTCTATGTTATAATTGTATGTCGTTACCTGAAAATCAAGGGAATCATTTAATGGACGCACGCAGGTAGCCAGATGTAAACTATCCACTTGATAAGGCGTAACTCTGAGATACAAATAGGCGAACTATGCGCTAGGGACGTAGGTTCGGAATTATAATTCTTCGAAAGTTTTGAAATTCTCAGAACTCGACCAGCTACCCCATTCACCCAAAATTCAAAATCATGGCCGTCCGAGAATAGGAGGGGTCGACCGCTTATGTTAAAACATTAGCTAGCTAGTGATCAGAACCAAAAGTATCCATTTCACCTAGGCTGAACCACCAATAAAGCGATGGGAAACAACGAGTTGCGAAATATTGAAACTAGGGCTACCGTACTTTCCGAATATTCGGAAGCGACAAGTACCGGGTACGTTCGGCTGCCCGTAACCGTAGACGGTTCATACTTTGATAAGACGCCCCGGATGCCTTTCAGACAAGCGATGGTGCTGTAACGTTCTTCGTTCAGTTACGTATTGCTAGAAAAGCACCGTTAATTTTGCGGCCCGCGGACTAGAGTTATAGAGAGTGCAGGCGGTTAAAAAGTTTCCATTACAACCAAATTTGTTATGATTTGTCTCGATATTTATGCCTATCCTTGGCGCCGAAAAAATTCTAATACTATTCGAACCGAATTCACCAGCTGAGTCGAATGGTCTAAAAATCTATTGGATTCATGGGTTAATGGCTTAAGCTAAAGCTTAGGCTATGCCTCAGGTTTTCGCTTAAATGGGCATAACTCCTTAACTCTTGATCAGATTGATGTAATTATGATACCACCCGAATCAGCTCATTAATATAGTTGGAATCGTAAATAAAACTATGTATTTATTACGATTAGCTCTGGCTCGATGCTAAAACCTAAAAACCCAAGAATATTTGTTTGGATTTGACACTAAAACTATAATCTGCCGAGTTTCCTTAAATACGCTTTTATCAAATCGATATCAATTCCCCAGGTAAGCCACCTAAGATCAGATCTACTGTGAAAATTCGGGCAAAATCGGTTTACTTACAACACTGATACCATTGATAGTAGTAAAAATGAGCTGAAGTTAGCCTGAAACAGTGTTTTGTTTCAATAACGTAATATATAATATGATACATTATAATATATGATAATATGTACAACTTATTATAATATAATACATTATATATTGTATTATATTATATATATGACATAATATAATGTATTATATTAAATTACATTATATCATTTATTATACATTTAATATAATATATAATGCATTATGTTATAATGTCACACATATATAGCGCTATATTATATATATAACATAATATAATACGTTATATTATGGTATATTATATTATTTATTATATATTATGTTATATTATAGTATAATATATGATATTATATAATATAATAAAGCCAAAAATAATGCCAAAATTATTTTTTTTCTGCTGTTTTTATTTTTCTGTCTATTTTATATTTTTTCTTTTTTGGAGCGTGTTGGCTGTTTGTTGCATTGTGGTTGTTGATGTTTCAGGGCAGTTGTTTGATAAATCACTTGTGTACGATGGTGGCCGCTGTAATGAGTTGTCACGCATTTTATTGCACTCCAATAACGTCGTCCTACACCCCGCTTAGATATAAGCTTTGCTGACGTGCATAATTATAGCAGCAGCAGCAGTTGTTATTTCTCTATCGAGTCTACTTTTTTATTGTGCATTTTTTCTTTTAACACTTTCATGTCCAAATTTATTTGTTTATGGTGCAATGTTTGACAAACTCAAGCCGGCGCCGAGGATCGAATGCGGGACGTACGGGAGAAAGTTGTGCATGCAAAGCACCTAGCTATCTTGGAGCTATTGCTCGGGTCCTTAAGGAACCTCATAACGTGAAAGAATAACAACGCACGTGCAAACGTACAGCATACTACAAACTGAGTATATACAACAGTAGTTCACAAAGTGCTCTATTTCCATTTGGACTTTTAGTGGACATCAAAGGAATAAGTTAATGCGGAGTATATATATATTTGGGGCCTTTCCTAGGATTCCGCTCCCGGCTTAAGCCTAAGCCTGACGTTTTAACCGCCATGTCGCATCATTCACGTCTATTTATATTCCCCGTTCAATCAATGGGTTATAGACAACACAAATTTTGACTGTCATTACATCAGCACGCCTTACTACTACTACTTTATATGAGCTTAAACTAAAAGATAGTTCGCGGTGCAATATCCATTAAAAGTATCTGGCATTGTAGGAATCAATTGCGGACTAGCTCTGCCTGGTTTGAACCTAAGGCTTAATGCAGTCGACCATTGCAACGAGCTGCTGGCATTTATCATTAATCTTGGTAAAACTAAGTTTACGCTTGGTGAAAGCTCTAATCTCCTAAATAGGCTAGATTGTCTTTTTCAGCATGCTCTTTGCTTCAGCGCATTATTTATTAATTTATATTATATAAATATATATTCAGAGCTATATATATGTAATCTCGATATATATAGATTGGCCTAAAGTTGGTCCCAATTCCTTGTAAAAGAGATCTGTCGTGTACCTCTTCGCCTAATGTGTATATGAATATAGATGCTACTAATACGCGATCGATATAGCGATGGTCGCTGCCAATTGTCGCGCAAAATATATATGGTCCTGAAATATCAACATTTGGCATGCAATGCTAGCATGCTTATTGTGTGTAACTAATATATGCTCAAAGTCCCAGGTTGCAGTTGGAGTGGCCGTGTCCCCGGAGGCGGCATGGGAGAGTGCGGGCGTATCGGCGGGGGAAGAGTGGACCAGGTGTAGCGTGAAACTAACCTATTGGATTGGCGCCTGCGCCGTCTCCAGCAGTGGGAAGTTCGGGTCATCTGTCAGGGCGGCTGGCTAGCCTGGCTCTTGGGGTCCGCCCTCAGGATAACTCCGTTGACCATTGTATTTGATCCACGCATTTTAATGTGAATTCTGGCATTGTATCGCATATTGCTATGTATATTAGTGATGTCTTTACCACATGCATCAAGCTGAGACATTGCTTTCTGATTTTCCTGAAACGCTTTACTCATATAAAAATATTTCTTAATAATAATATAAAAGCGGCTTGTTTGGTTAGGTCCAAGGTTTAGTCACGACATTGTTGTCAATCTGTTTAGCAAAGGCGACAATAGTCCTGCGAGGCGAGACTAGAAGCAAATTCTACCGCACGGTTTCATGAAGAGGTGATTTTCACGGAATAAACCTGTTATAAAGACACTTTTCTGAATAGAACGCCCGCAATTGACTAAACTGATACTTAGTTCCTGGTATTAAAATAATTCATTCAGCCATTTTTATGGGTTTGTCCTGGGGTGGATACATATATTGTTGAACATCGTAAACCGTATAATTCTGGTCCCACCTTATTATTAATCCGGATCGAAATGGGTCATCCTTCCCTCCTGCGGTGGTTGCTTTGCGTACGTGCGAAAACGACCGAAATGCAGAAACGACATTTGTTGCTATGTTAATAGCAAGCATATATTTGTATGCGCACTGATAAATTTTACCGTATCCCTCCGTATGTCTGTATTTCCGACCAGTTTTTTAATGTATCTCAGGAACGAATGAAGATATTATCATGCGTTTTTTTGATATGATAGCTTATATTCTGTCCTATGAATCCATCGATGCAGCTCACCCATGGGTTTCATCGATGCAGCTCACAATATCGCATCGGTTTCATACTACAATATTCCGTGGGTTTTATCGACGCCGCTCACCCACGGGATATTGTAGACCCCCTTTAAACATTGCACCCTCATTTTATGTGACAGAGTAAAAATGCGCTTTTGGCTTTATATCTCAAATTGCAGGCCTTGTATCAAAAAATTTTGGATATCGTTTATGTTCGTCTAGATAAGATCTACAGCTTTGTTGACCAGTACGTTTTTTGTCAGACTCATAGGGGCACAAACTAGGGTCATAAAAGGACCCATTTTAAAACTCTTTACATGCTATATTTTTTTAAATAATAGTTAATATGCATTGTAGGGTCGCTATAAACGTAGTTGAGGTCGCTGAAGATAACGGAGCGATTCATTTGAACGCATCTGTGACAGATATACGCTTTTTGTACTATATACCCCAGTGACCTACTTCATTGAAAAATTTATCATGATTTCGTCATTTTCAATGTAATCTCATATTTTGTTGCATCTGCTATCACAAACGGTTTCGAGGATGCTTAAAACGCTGAAGTGATTTGGTTCAGTGTATCTATGACCTATATACTATTTGTAGAATGATACTTTACACCCATACTTCCATCATCCCCCTTAAGCCATGAATAATTCCATGATTTTCAACGTAATGTTAGGATTCGTTGCATTTGTGGTTATAAAGGTTTTCGAGGATGCTTAAAATAGCGAGATGATTCGTTTTGAATGTATCTGAGCCCAATTTACTTTTTTGGCATGATACCGCATGCCCTGGGACATACGTTTGATTTAGGCATGATTGTGCTGGTTTAAATCTAATGCCGTAATTTGTAACATCTGCGAATGTTGAAGATAGCAAAAATAATAAGTCAATTCGTTCGAACGTATCTGGGACTGAGACTATAAACGTCGCTTGCTTGCAGTGATACCGCTCGCTGCGCAATGTTGGGTTGACCCACGTTCTAGTAAATGGTATACTGTACTAAAATATATAGACAAAGCATAGGTGTCCATAGGGCGTTACCCCTAAGTGCTGAATACTCCCTAAGCTATATTTAAACCTTCTAAGACTCCGCGTCCCTCGTTCCTGCATCCGTGCGCCGGCGAGAAGGCAACATGTAGTTCGCGGAGCCGCAGAGGTAAATTTTAGCTATCATATGCAAAACTACGAAAAATTTAAGGGAAAATTGATGAAAATGAGGGGAATAATTGAGAGGAAACCTTGGTCAGACTGGGGAAATGTTTTGATTATCACCTTTGCATAGGCCACTCGCTATAACCATTTTTACCCACCTAACCCGAGGACACTATATAAAGGTGTATGTATAATATATTCATTTTATATATATCAGATATGTATATATGTGTACAATATATTCATTATATATAAACTAATATGTAATGTATATAAGTTTTTATCCTCAAACCACATATAATACAAAATATATATGTATATATATCACGCACATAAATAACCACAGACGTACGTATACATACATGCAGAAAATACATATACAAGATAACTAATTTTGTATTACCAGCAAAATACCAATTTAAATGTTTAAATTTGTCTTTTTTATGGTAATAGGTAATTTTGCGCCGGATTTTATATTTGGGCAAGTAAAAATCGCTTTGGAGAATAGGGCGTTTACTTTACATGAATCGTTTATTTTAAATTTGCGGTAGTTAAAACATAAAACAGTTGAGATACGGCCACCATTTGAACAATTAATGGTTCCTCTAATATTATTATCAAAATTTAATTTTTAATTTTTTAATTGAAAAAAAAAGATTTTTACTTTAAACTTCGGAAGACATAAGTGGAAGTAAATTACATCTGAGCTCTTTCTGACATTGTTACTGATGCAGCAACATGTAAAATGTTACTGTTATAACATTGGGGTGTCCGATTTGTCAGACCCCCCTCCCCCCCCAAAAAAAAATAAATACTCCTACTAATCTCGTCGTATAAAAGTTGGAAACAATGGCATCACCTGAACAGCTGTGTTTTGATATACATCTGAGCTGTTGTTTGAACGAATCGACGATAGCCCAGAATATTTTTGTTAATATTTATTGTTTCATTGACAAAAAATAAGCAGCATTCACAGTTTTCGAAGGTTTTTTCGGTTGTAATAGGACAAATTTGTATAGTAGTGTTGAAAAAATTCATTTCGTCTTAAAAATTCATTATAATATTTAGTTTTTTGTGTTAACTTTAAAACAATAGGTTAAACATTGGTTAATATTTTTCAATTCTTATCGTTTTTAGTATATTATTTCTTTTTCTTTATTATATTTGGAACCCTTTTATACACAAGTTATACATAACATTTATTATTTATGCACCGTTTTACATTTTATACAATTGATACCATTTATTTTATGTATATCTGTATACTTTGGAGTACAGGGACACAGCTAAACGGCAATATGTTTTCTAGAAAATACTACTATGGGTTATCTTTTGTTTGTATAAAGCTGTTAATTTAATACGTACAAAAATTGCGTATTTTCTGAAATTTAGCACCCTAATCCTACAAAGATATATACGCAATCTTTGTGTCAAATTAACAGCTTTGTAAAAACGAAGGATAACTCTTGTTGGGAGTTCGCGTTACATTTCACACATTTAACTTCTTATGCATCATATACAATAAAATGCGTGTACGCATGGTCCTAATTATGTCACGCGTTAAAATGGGCTAGCTACTATGTCACGCATACAGTCCAGCTCGGCTATTAAAATTTTGAATAGCCTAGCTAGGCTATCCATTTGTCATCGAGTGTCTAGCCGGACTGTCCTTTTGTCACGAGGCGTTCAGCTGAGCCCTATAACTTAAGCCAGAGACTATTTAGTCCGCGAACATTACGTTTTATTATACATATCTAAATAATCCACCAAAAGCGGCATACTGATTAAAACGTTAATTATGTTTATTAAAACAAATATATATATAACTTAGAATCAATGCTAAAATACCATAGAACAATATGTTACTACACTAAGCACAATACTAAATAAAATTTCTCAATTGACAATTCAGCCGGACAATCCATTTGTCATGCAGAGCCTAGCAAAGCTCCCTGTTTGGCACTTTAGGACTAGCTAAGCTATAAAAATGTACCATAGAAGTCCAGCTAAGCTATAGTTCACCCGAACTAGTTGAGTTGGACGCGTGACATAATTTGGCCCTGGCGCACGTATCTTATCGTAAATGATGCATTATAAGAAATTATTATATAGTTCATAAATATTGGTCATGAAACGTAAACTTAAAACCATATTTTATTAAGATTTACAGGGAAGCATGTTTTGATGAATCTCAATATTATATTTCATGTCTCAGAGTAGTAATACGTAATATACGCTCCAGGTCAAAAGTCCAAGGGGGTTGTTGGGTACTCTTGGGAAGAGGTGGGAGCCTTCTACCTACAAGGGCGGCTCAGCCCGTCAGCGGAGGGTTGGAGGTCTTAGGGGGGAGGGTGAACGGCGCCTTCGGCGCTCATGTCTTCGATTACTGCGGGAGCTTCAGGGGGTTTAGGCCACCGGTAAGGGGATGTCCGGGGGATGCAATGGGATGGGAGGGGGTAGCCGCCCTGGTCCCTATGAGCATGTACGTAATATGTTTCATATTGTATTTTGGGATTGCAAAAAATGGCGATTGAGTAACTCAATGGTAGAAGCAAAAACACGCAACACTTAAGATTACTGATACGAGTTTCACCTTATCCGCATTTTCCCACATCCAGAACTGACGTATTAGTAGCTTCGAATTTGTAGTATAACATTTAAATTAGAAATTTTTTCTATTAAAAATTTCTCTACAAAGTTTTAAAACATTTTAACAATTTTCCATTTCAGATATTTTCTATTTCATATCTTAAACCATTTACCTCTAACCACGACGGAAATAGGGCATGGTGAACATTATACTTAAAATCTTATTTGCATAGCATTTGTATTGATAGAACAATTATGAAGTATTATACATAATTATAATTTATACAATTTTTGATCATTTATATTTCTTGTAAATAAATACATAAATAAATAATATACGCTATATTATAAATTATAATAACACAAATATAAGACATTTAGTATTTGTTATTTTACAATTAAAGTATATATTATTTTCCATTTTGAAACACAATTTTGCCTAATCTCAAAGCGCGGCATAGATTTAATTGATCAGACTGCAACATTCGTTCTGTACGTGAGTGCTGGCTTACGCAATAATGTAAGTTGTAACTACTAGATGCTTCTCTGGGACTGTTGAGTTTAGGAACAGTAAGATTTTATCGGCTGCCCAGTTCAAACTACATAAAATGTTTAGTTTAATATAGTCCTGGGTAGAAAAGACGTATATCTATTAGGATTTATTATTAACTAAAACTGTTCTGTTTGAATCAAAATAATACTAACAGCCTCTAATATTGCAAATCACGGACTCGACTCTTGAATGTTTACTTAAAAAGAAGCCGCAATCCACTGGAATGATTTTCCAATGTTACACGAACGTGATATTCGAAAATGGGGACCAATGACATGGCGGCGGATCCGGAAAATGTTTTTACGTGGGCAGGAGTCGCACCAATAACCCATGGCCCATGTTTGGTGAACCAAGTTTTTCAAGCTGGGATTTCAGGATTTGTTATCCAGGATAGAGCGATCCTACGGGAAGATTGAGGAATGAGCTCCGCTAGCGCAAAGACGGCATTGTGACATGTTTGACTCGGCCTAAAGTATCGACATTAAAATATGCACTACCCACAGACGTGCTACAGGTACATTTTTACCTAAATTTGGGATCAGAAATGCTCTGCACTTATGTGCTGCAATTTCGGGAGGAATGAGAGGGTTGCATCCGCCAGAAATCAAGATCCGGGAATAAGAACTAAGGAACAATTATGCTCATTCCCCCACTTTTTTAGGGATCGCCGCCCCTGTCTGGACTGAACGTTGAGGTATCAGAATATATATCAATTTTGTTGCGATACGATAAGCCCACATAAAGTACAATAGATATCAGTGGAGCGAATGGCCAATAAACACGTTTTCTTTGTAAATAAGTTATAAAAAAATAAAATACAATTCTCTTCGGGTGCCAACGCTACCTCATTCCAACTTCTGGAGTCATGCTTTGCGATGCTTAAGAGCTTGCCGAGCTTTCGTCGCGGTTGATTGTTCTAAAATAAAGGTAACTACTGTTTTTAAATTTGCAAACTTACAATTTGCAAACTTTATGCATCAAGTAATCCGGAGGAGTGTTACGTTATAACGATAGAAAAAAGAACAGCGTTCGGAGGGTGGCAATTCCCCGAGGTAAGCTGCATATGTCTCATATAAGGACCGTCGCTTAGGCTCTAGGCTTAGGCTTTAGTATATCAAGAACGGCATGTCCTGCATTTTATTTACGCCACTCAGGGATGATTTGGCACTAGCAGCTAGTGACATCAATTATGCTCGGAAAAAACAATGGCAAATAACCAGTTGCTTTGCTCCCGTTACGGCATACTCAACCGAAGCTCTCAAATATCTGAAAAGAAGTCTCAAAAGCCTTTCCGATTGAATTTGGAATTAAAATAGTGGTTGTTTCGTCTTATATCTTAGCAGTACCGATAAAAACTTTCATTTACGTACTGCACGATAAAAGTGACTAGTATTACGAAAATTTAAGCCAAATCCTGCAGCTAAATCGTTACTCAATTATTGTAAGAAAATTTTAAACATGTTGGGTCGAACTACCGTAGACGAATCTAATAGCTCATAAAAGCCACTACCACCATCCGCTCGCGGTGACAAGCATATATATTTCAACAACGGCTGATCGAACGCATGACATTGAGTACTCGAAATCTTCCCCGCAATTATACAAACTAGTCTGTTTAAGAAATTTACATCCCTAAATCTACATCTTGACATATATGCCTAAAAATCCCATTTTCCATTATTTTGTGTTTTATAATTTCACTAATTTTTGCTGTATTAATAAGTATAAGCTCCGTGGAGGATATAGCCATGTGATCAACTTTATATTCCGCTTACATATAGCGCTATAAGCTTTTACTCCCATCGCTCCTGTTACCGAACAGAGCTTGATGTAATCATCTTTTAACCCTAAATTTGGCAATGGTAGCTCTGTCACGACTATACGGATGAGTCAACTTTAGATTCCGCTTACATATAGGGTTATAAGCTTATACTCCCACTGATACTGTTCCAAGCAGAGCGTGAAGTAGTCATGTTTTAACCCTAAATTTAGGATTGTTAGGATTCTCCAGTAGGTTATTTTTAGCTTAGAGCTAAATTTGTTGGTTCACATCTTGATTAGGGTATCTCCGAGAAACATACATTTTTACGCAATCTGCGCTATAAAAAACGTGGCTGTATAATTTCAAGTAGTTTGGACGGTAGTTGGGACCTTGCCACTCCAGGCGCTCTGTATGTATCCCTCTGACGAACATCCATATGTTTTACATAAGCCTAAATTTTAGTTCCAGCAACTATAACTAGTGAACTAAGATTTATTGTACTGAATTCGCTAAAATACACAATTTTTGCATTAAATTAATAACCTCCCTGAAAGTAAGAATAGTCAGTAATAGTTTCTTTGTAGCAAATATATAGTTCCCTAGTTGACCCTTTTACTACGTTTGACTACTTCCTAACCAAAGCAGTGACGGTGCCGGTTCAATGGAACTTCTATTACATGAGTACACTTTCGGTGCGTACACATGGGATGTTCCTTTGTCAAGTCAGTTCACGATCGCAAAAGCGATGAACTCGAACAAATCACAATTTTTTCTTATTTACGCCTACACGATGTGCGATTCACGCTGCTCATGGTCACTTTTTTTGCGATTTATGCGTGAGTAACCTTAATGTGACCCCACCAGCCATCCCATTTTGTCATTACCGATATCGAATCACAAACCCTTATTACGGAAAAAGGCTTAATTTCATTCAGTTTTCACAAACCGAAAATTGGCAAAATTAAATTCAAGTGCCAGAAATTAGACCTTGTGTTCGAGAAGAATTTCGGCGATCTCCATTTGCAGAAATTCTGTTCCCTAATGCCATATCATTTAAATGTGGATTATTCAGTGTTCACGAACAAATTTATTGCAAAAGTGTTGTCACAATCAAAACGACAAATTTTCGTTCTGAAAAATTGGGGTAATTTTACTTGAATTTTCGCTAACACAAAATGACGAACACAGAATGGATTTCAATCGCAAGCGCTGTGTTCGCAAACAGTTTTACGCTGATTTTCAATTAACCCGAAAACCGTTCCTTAACAAATTTTATGCAAAAATCCAAAATAGGACGGTTGGCGGGATCATCTTAAGTTTACTCGCGCATTAGCATCGTGTTGTGCTGACCGCGTACTAGTAATCACGCGATTACCAGTCGTGTTTTTCTCGCATGCTATAATACACGAACAGACCGTACACATTGCTGTCTAGTTCAGAATGTCATTTGTTGAACGCAGACAAACGTGCGAAGTTGACCAATGTGCGCAAACGCAAATTTTATTCGTACATGGCAGAGCCATTACGAAATTTCATAAGACATTTCTTGCTCGCAAAAATGCGAATACCAAGTGCGAAAATGTAAACGCGAATTTCTGCGAAACTCAATTCGTGATTTTGACAAAAGAACAACCTTAGTTTACGCAGCTAAAGTGGACTCACGCAATAATCATTAGGATTCATGTCTTTAAGCGGTCAATATACGACCATTTTTGTTATTTATCTAGGTGTAAACATATCTTATCATAGATTTTTTTATTTGCTTTTTTATTTGTTTAACAAATCATTAATTAAAGTCAAATTTGCACGGTAGTTTGGGACTCGTGGACCAATGCGCTTGAAGTTTCGTAAATGCCATACAATCATGGGCGGCGATTCCGGGAGGTGGGATGAGGACGTTGTATCCCCCGAGAAATCAAGATCCGGAGATAAGAACTAAAGAAAAATTATGCTCATCCTTAGACTATTTTTAAGGATCGCCGCTCATGAATACAATACACTATATAAAGAGCTATAACTTCATGACTGATACGGTATTATTATTTAAGACAACAACATATTGCTGCGGTTAGTTGCTTTTGCAACAATATCTAAAAATGAAAGCTTTTTAAACTCAAACTGGATCCTGAATGCAAAAAAAACATTAAAAAATACTCAGCATATATGATTATTTGGCGAAGACCTAGAAGAACAATTAGACTAGTAGCATTATATCAAGGCAAATTGAAAACGGTTCTCGTATATCAACATTTTTACCTACTCGTAGGAAGCTTAGAAAACTTGAATTATTTTTCTTGGTCGGCAAAGTGATTCGTGTTTTAAATTGTTTTAAATAGACGTAGGATGGTGGTATACGTCAAGTTATGCGGCGTAAGCTATACGCGGGATATCTGTCGTCCATATATAGCAAGCTTAAACCTGGGTCTTAAAATAAGCTAAGGACCTTATAGTAGACTTATACAAAGCCCATGACTAAATAGAAGCAGTTACCGGAGCGCAGTACGCCTCTCAAAAGTTGGGGCGGATGCTACCGGAAATTTAGGAGACCGTTTGACGGTGACTTTCTCAAAAAGTCAAGGGTATCTCCCTTGACTGTTGCCTCTGAACCTTCCGGCACGAAGCTGTTCTTTTTGTAGGATATAATGCTAGACTTAGCTTTGCTTGGGCCGACTCATCTTTTCAAGTATAATAAAATCGACTATGATTCTGTTCCAGTAGACTTAGCGAATTTTGCTTTCTATACCTTAATTTTAAATTAGTCGTTCGGCTTAAAACATCTCGAGCGTTTTTTCCAAAGCTAGCTGCAATATATTTATTAAAGAGGGTATGTTACATAGAATCTTCATGTATAGTCTATTATGCAGTGGGCAAGGATAACCTAGGAATCATGCAGAAAACGAGGATTGATGCTGCGTTTAATTAGACATACTATATAAATGTGCGAAACTGAAAATCAAGATGTTGATCTATCGTCAAAAAATAGCGAGATTAATTAATTAAACAGTATATATTTGTGATATTCGTATTGTGTAAACATAGATTTAAAAAAAGATTTATTGCAAAAGTTACAAATTCAGGAAAACACCGGCGGATATAGATATACAAGATATATATTTTCGCCTTTAGGAACACAAATTTGGTACTCAAGTGAACCTGAGGGGCGCAAGGTTATATATTTAAAAAAGAACTGTTTAGGGCAAAAGGATTTGGGGTGGTGGCAGCCATAATCTAGGGCTCAGGTTTAAGTTTTAGTAGGTATGGCAAAGACGGCACAAACTGCATATAGCTTACGCGCTTCAGCTTGACTTTGGGGTGAGTGTTGTTTATTGCCTGTTCCGGAACAGGCGATAAACAACACCATGGTTTAGGTCGGATTATGCTCTTATCGCCTGCATTCATGCTGTTATTCATTCGCGTACCTAGAATTGTGCTCAAAATTTTGTCCTACTGGTAGAGCCAGGGAGAATATAAAAGCCGAAATAACCACCGAGCGCCGACTTTATCAGGGTATTCAGACGGAAGTTTTATTTATTTTTACGTTTTTTTGACAAGTGTGCAGAAAATGTTTACCTGGAGCACCAATGGAGCCCCTAAAATAGATGCTAGATGTGGAGATTGGGCCTCCCTGGCACATCCCTTGGGCGCATCCCTGGGTTAGACCCACATTTTTAAGTAGTGATGATGATGGATGCGGTTTGGCCGAGGGAGCCATGTCGTCTCGGAGAAACACGTTTCAGTTCAGTTCAGTAGTTCTATAAAAGAATTAGGTCACTTTTCAGTTTGACGCTAGTATCCTAGTCGGTAGACATATAAATCTAATGTAATTCTCGCTAACCCAACGATTTTGATCGTAGCATCTTCATTCTTTTAATGAACCTAAAATGGTTATAAATAAACTAATATTCTTTTATTTATTTATTCATTACTTTTATAGCTGTTTATGTATATTTGTATTGCATTCTTACTTATATTGCTAAAATACATTTGTTCGAATAATTATTTGAAACGCTATCCCAATAGTTGATGCCGCTGGGCAATGATTAAATCATATTTGAGAACCCAAACTCTCTCGCTGGTACAGCATGTCCAAGCGGCCGCTAATTTTGTGTTTGCGATTATTAAAATTTTGAATAAAAATTATGTTTAAAGCGAAATGAGGATATTTTGTGTGTGGTAAACATATTAAGCTTAGCATAGTCGTAGCCGTTCGAAAGCTGTTTTTAGTTTCGATAAATTAAAGGGTCCAAGTCCAGCGGAGAGGCGTGAGCCATATGCAGGTGGTGCTCGATTTACTAAGCCTATGCCTGAGACTTTATGCGTGAGTAAATTTAAGGTGATCCTACCAATCATCCTGTTTTGTAATTACCGATATCGAACCACAAACCCTTGTTACGGAATAAAGGCCTAATTTCATTCGGGTTTTCGCTAACCGAAAATTGGCAAAATCAAATCCAAATGCCAGAAATTGTACCTTGTGCTCGAAGATGATTTCGGCGTTTTCAATTTGCAGAAATTTGATTCCATAATGCCTAATAATTTAAATTTACATTATTCAGTGTTTGCGAAAAATTTTAATGCAAAAGTGACATCACAAGCAAATCGATTCTATAGTTAAGCTTTTAATGTCGCGAAAAAATTGATCTAATTCAAAATTCGACGAATTTCTGTTCTAAGAATTGGATAATTTTACTTGAATTTTCAGCAACACAAAAAAAGATTATATTCAAATTGCAGGTTCAATTTAAGTTTTTCACCCAGGTTCAATTGACCAAAAGCTGTTCCGCAACAAATCTTATGCAAAATTACAAAATAGGATCGTTGGTCACTTTAAGTTTACTCGCGCAATTAGCCTACATTGACGTCCTTATGAACCTTATACTAAGACTTGTGTATATAGTTGGAGACTCCATGCTGCTCCCCCGAACCCACTTTTTGACCGATATAAACGTTACTCCCATCAGCTTGACTTGGGACAATTTAAGAATGATCCTACTTGTTTCAACGAACAAAGTAGCATAATGTCTTAAAGTGCAGCAATCACACACTTTATTTCGGATAATGATTGCTCAAAGAATATAAAAAATTTGGCTTTAAAATTAGGGTCAATTGACGAGACGCTGGTGTCGCTAAAATAATACAAATGTATCAACCTAATAATTCTGCCTGATTAACTTTTTCTGAGGTAACTACTACTCCAGCTATAAAATCCGGATTTCGGATCATAATTAAAATCGCTGTTACCTAGTTTAGGGTTTAGGTTTATCATCACAGTATCTAATTCGATAATGTTTTTTCGTAAATCCTCAAAACATTACTGATTTACACTTTTACACTAAAAGTTTTTAGACTAATTTTCTGATCAGTGGTCAGAGACACTGTTTAGGCTAGCGTTGGACAAACAGTGCCAGGTAGTTAGATCATAATGATGATAACTTTCTAATCAGAATGCTATAAATGAGACACACTGTGATGCTGCTCGCACAGTTTCAATAAATACAGTTCATTGCCAAGAAAGCAGTTTCTAGCTGCGTTGCAGATAACGTTAGTTTACTTCAATTTAGACTGATTTACCAAGTTTACAAGCGCACTGGCGGGTGCTTGACGCAATTTATGTTAGCCAAGCATACCCTACGTACTTCTGCGTAAGCCATGCTCTGTTACCGAGTTGGACGGGTTTAATTCAAACGCATCCCACAGACTTTTGGATGTGTAAAATACCTGCTACAAGCATCGACCTGGCTTTGATTTAACAAACTCCTGCAGGTTATTATGAAAAATTCCTGCTCACATTATGTGCCCTACTTACGTTTCACACGGCAAATTGGTTAGTTAATCTTTTCTTTTGCTTGGTTGTATTGGAGCTTGATCATTGTATAATATATATTACATATGTTTGGATTACAGGATGAAGCAAAAACGTGGAAAATTTCAAACAGAATTTTTAAAACGGAATTACGGTTCCGGTATGGTTTTTGCCCTTTGCCGGAACCGCAACCGGAACACGATTTTCGCCCGAACCGGAACCGGAATTCCGGTTACTCCCTGCTTTTAGCCTATTCTCTTTTGACAATTGATTCTACAACTAACTTTCCCCTAGGGATTCTCAGAACCTTACAAACCTGCTCTGCTTCACCCTACCTATAATATGGACCACGTTACTCTACTGAACGCTGTTTTCGAGAATGTAATCCACTGAGATGTGAGTTGTGCTTAGTCTTACTGCAAATAATTCTATAACACAACGATGCCTCAAGCCATGTTAAAACCTAATAGACAGTAAAAGTGGCATTTCCGATCAAAATTTCGGCCACTGCAACTTAGGGGTGGAAGAGAAGCTATGCCGTCCTCGATATACTAAGCCTAAGCCATGAGTCTTAGCGTAGGTTAAGTGCTTTAAATTACCCTTATTAAGCCTAAAACTAAGCAGAACCCAAAGCAGTTATTTTTCCTAACGCTATAACAGCCGGCTCGTAAGGATGTCATGTGCCAAAATTTCGTACCATCCTTTCTCGCTTAGGGAATGGACATTGTCATATTTGCTCATGCTCGAAAAATTTTCGAAATCATGCACTAACACCAATACTGATAATAGATATTTCTACTCGTACGTACAGGAATGGTGGAATTGGAAACGTTCATGCCGTGCTTGCACAAACATACCAACTCTAGCCTTCATGTCACATTTGTGAAGCTAGTTTCATGCAGAATAAATAAATAAATAAATAGATTATATATATATATAATGCCCATTTCCACAAAGAGACACTATAATTGCATCGTATACAACGTATACAACGCTGATCAACAACATATGTCAAGAGTCGGCCATCGGCGTCGTGTCATGAATACGCAAAAAGCCTATAATAAGACAGCCACGCTGAACAAGACCTCGCCCGATAGAAACTCGCTGGCTGAAGCGTTTGGTAGCCCCAAAGCTGTAGAGCTCCTGACTTAGACTTAAATGTGGACACACGCAGAATGAACGTTGACAATATCGTTATTTTTTCTTCAAAATATCTGTAAAGCTTTCACTGTGCCCGATCAACGGAAGCCAAGGCGATTACAGTTGATCTTGTGCATCCGATCGGTACGATTTGGAGACCCATAGAAGCTGAGCTTTGCCCTTTATATATGTAATAAATATATATAAATATGTATAATAAATATATATATTTTCTGATATATACTGTATAGCATGTATGTGTTCGCATAAATCAGCTTTCGTGACATTAGCAAGTTCGTTTTCTGGAGAAAGATAGTGTTTTTATGAGCGTGACATTCGATTGACTGATTGATTGATTTATTGATTGATTGATGGATTGATTGATTGATTCATTGATTGATTGATCGATTGATTGATTGATTAATTGATTGATTGATTAATGGATTGATTGATGGATTGATTGATTGATTAATTGATTGATTGCTGGATTGATTGACAATTCATAACTCAAATGTGTATTAATATATAAGGATAGTACACATGCTTAAAATTGATTTAAGACTATATATATTATACAACATGGCTTTCATTTCTTGAGGAAGATTATATATACATTATTGTCGATATTGCCGTTAGAAGATTCGGATTCATTCATTCATTCATACTTAGTAAAGATTGTTGACATTAATAATACGAATAAGGGTTGGTAAACCTTTCATACAGTGGCCTCCAAACTCACCCGCCCTAAGCTGTTCTTTTTCTAACAATATAACTTCCCAGTTACTTTGGCCCAGTTGAGGTTGCCGGGAAAATGTTCTATTTTCGTGTGTTTGTCCACAGGTTTTAAATCAAAATGACCTACCCCGCCCGATAATTATGGTTTAACCAACGACTGGTAAATATTATCACATTTCAACTCCTAAATATTTTAAGATTCTCAATATTTTCATATAAAAAGGGCTTATTTGTGTAACTCTAATTTAGATGAGCTACAAATATTTTCACCAAATGTCTGAAATTATTTCCAAGACATATGACGACTTTGTAGCTTGGGCCATTCGCTTATAATATATGCTATTATATATATGTATGTATATAAATATATATAATATTTTTGTTTTCTCTTAGTAAAATTAGTTTTAGGATCACCGGTTTGTGGGATTCTAATTCAGAACAATGTGTGCTGTAGAAATTTTAGGTCCAACCGGCACACCCACAAACAAGATAAACAACTATGAAAATTTTAAAATATGGATCGCATTTGCTAAGAAATGGGAGTTTCAGCCGAGGTTAGTTCTTCTCACAAGCTACAGTAGTTCAATTATTACTGACAACTTACGCCTCAACGATAAACGGTACTGTGGAAATTTTACCGAATAGGCGCACTCAGTATCAAGATATAAACCGAAAGTAATAATCCTTGCTAAGTGTCACACTGAATATGGGGTTGAATCTCATATTTCTTCATGGGAAGAGCTATACTGCTGACTTAACTATATATATCCGCTGTGAAAATTTGAGCCAAATGGGTCCAACCATTAACACTTCACTTACGATAAAGCAATAGTTAGGCTGATCATTGGTCTGCAAATAATGAGACTATCTAATTTTAAAGAAACTACCTTCATTTAATACATTGTGTTAATACAAAAACTTAAATTGTGCAATTACATTCAATTGTGCATGCTGGGTATGAACATAAATATGATTACACTAAAACAAGGCATTCATTTGAACTCTGCGGTATCCCGGAAAAAAGGAATTTCTGATGTCGGACTTATTACATGTACGGCACAGGGACAGTGATCGGCGCTTTCCTCCCTCGCCCTTCTGCCGACGGCCTAATACACTGGCTGACATCATCTCCGCTGAGCGGCTACCCTGTAGGGACCGCAGACCTTGAGCACGTATGGTGCAGGGAACTAAGGTATACATCAAAGGAAAAAATCGAGTACAACTATTCAGCAACTCATTTCAAAAATGAAAATGCGCATACTTTATGTTCATCCGAAAGCTGAAAGGGGTGTTCACACGCTCGAACTTTTGCTCAAATTTTGAGCTGAAAATTTGAGTTGAAAATTTGACGGATAATTTTTAAGGAATACTGCGATAATTCAATATTTGGGATCATAATTTGAGCTCAAACATTTTCAGGTGATACATCTTGTCGATGATTGGCTACTGGAATATCCTTGAAAATTGAGAACAGTGTTCAAACCTTCAAAGTAACAAAAAACGCAAAAAAGAAGCTTTCAAATTTTGATCAAAATTTGATCAATATTTCATCTCTAATTTTGATCACAATTTGACCAAAAAGTTTGAGCGTGTGAACGCGCCTTTATGCAACGCGGCTGTTCTCTGTTAAGCATTAAACGTCTGCAGTAGTTGCTCGACAACATAAAATTACGTTGCGAAGCATGGTACTAACTAAGTTCACCGTGTAGTGTATGCTTGAACACCAGTTATTGTTGCCTTGCATTGCAAGAATCTTTAAGAATCCGAGCAGTTGCTCCTAAATAGCTCATTGGCCATCGAACGGGCCTTTCAATCCAGCGTATCTGGTTCGATTCCTCTCCACGGCCATATAATGTTGTCGATAGTCGAAATGTTGGTTAATTCATGACTTTCTAGGGTTAATCGCAAAATTTAGTATATGCTTAAGTATAATCATTCAAAATTGTAATAAATAATGTATCTAAATTGAGCTACACAGTATATGGTGGAAAAGTCAGATTTGAGATACTTAAACAGAATCACAGAAATTAAACCGCGATTGTGTTCCATGAAGAAAACATTGGCCAAAAATTGTTTATCTACAACATATAAAAAATTTACACAAAGTCTACAGGCATTGAAGTTATAAAACATTGTGATAAATAATATATCTAAATAGAGATACACATTATATGGTGCAAAAATCAGACTTTAGACTGTTAAAATATCATAGGAATTAAACCGTGATTGTGTCACTTCAAGCAATCATTACACAAAAATTCTTTATCTGCAACATATAAAAAATTTACACAACGTCTACAGCCGCCTACACTACAACTATTCACAATATCAACTTCCCTAATGGCATATTAATTGTGTTACTATTGAGAAAATATGAGTGTTCTGTTTTGTGTTCACGCCAACGACAAAACCATAAAAAGCTTATTTTCTACACAAATATGGGCGGGTTTAGGTATTTATTCCTGTCAAAGAATGTGTAATAATTGTGTTTCTTTTGTGTTGTACAGTCCCAGCTATGTAATCAAAAGGTTTTAGACAATTATAGAACCGAATGGTATCTTATGTGTATATAATGTGTTTTTGATTCGTTTTGTAGTATATTTCAGTGAGTCTGAGTAAATATATTTACTGTTTTATTGTTTTTTTGCTTTGTTTTTTAACATTTCACAATGACTTTCCGCTGTAGACGAAAACTTTCGGTTAGATGGCTGTCATGCTAAGCGTAGTCAATCTCTGTTTGAAACCACGTTCTGGAACATTTAATGAACCTTGTAAAATATATATACTCCCAGTACGATTATATCTGGTTTATTTTCCAAATCGATATGAGAGTGGGGCTATCTCTACTTAGTCTATGGTTTAATTTCAGTTTGATCCTGCTGTGAATTTATATTTTCTTCACGATAACAAAGCAATAAAACTGTTTTTGTTAATAAATTTCATAGGTCATACAAAAATATATTAATGCATTTATTGAGGTGTAGTTTAATCTATTTTATGATAACTAGATGCTTAGTTGGTACCGTTAGGGTGTCCCGCTATCTATGAAACATTTACGACGTTTTCTATATTTACCAATATTGGGTTTTAGTTTAAGCATTTACACAATGTATGTATTTTTGTTTAGTGTACAGATTACGCAATGCCACAGGGTGTTGTCTCGCTCGAATTTGATCACAGAAAAAACATTATCCAATATATTACAAACGCAGAAAACCAGGTTAATATCGCTGGATTGTTCTCAAAGTAGCGAAGTGAGCGATTTCAGAACTTGTGGTATTTTCCGTTTCTTAGCACAAAACGTCCTCATATTATTGCGGGCGCAGGTTAATTTAATTTCTTTTGGTAAATTACTCCTTCTTTTCATTGGTAAATTAGTAAAAAATGTCAATAACATATTGTTCTAAACTCACAGTCTGAAGCTATATATTTGACAAAACACTGAGCAAACTTTGTTTAAATCTTAATAAAATACTTGTTGGTGTCTGTTATGAGGCTTTTGCTACAACATAATTGTCAAAAATTCTAGATTTTGCGGTTTTTTTTGCAATTTTGCATTCGATGCGTAACACAATGATATGAACTTGGGAATTTTTTGTTTGGAAGCTTAAGCGGTTCTCAACTCAAATTCTTACAAAACCGACACGAACTAGGACTTTTTTGACTTTGCCCAATTGCGGCCCACCAATACTTTAGGTTGTAACTCTAGCGGAGGGCATCGCATCAAAAAATGGAGACCATCATGCAAAATCCGCCCATAAAGTGGTACAAACGTGGCTGTTGTAATATATTTGTCTCATACTTAATATGATTGCTCAGTAGATATAATGTATTAAAATTTGCGAAGCTAACCATGCAATTAAATTTTCACATAATTTTCATATATTTAATATTTTACATATTACTTATTTTAGAATTATTTTTTATTTATTATTTTATTATTACTTATTATTTTATTATTATTTATTTTTACTTACTATTTATTATTACATATTATTTATCACGAATTATTTTATACAATTTATTATTCAATATATTTATTTAATTATTAATTTTAATTAACATAATTTTCTAAGCTAACATTATATATACATAAAAATATGCGGAAGTATGTGCTTTTTTCAAATAGGCTATGGTCATTCGGCTTCTACATGCCTTTGCCGTTCTAAACAAGCTACTCAGCCAAACTTCTACACAACCGCTAAGCCATCTGTATACCAAACTACACAATTTGTATGAAGATGGCAAAATATATTGTGTAAAACGATATTTAAGACGATCCTAGGTATTATTACTATTACGATTAGTTCTGAGGAAACAGAGATTAAGTTTTATAGGTAATACAGACGAAAACCGACATTCTGGGAATATTTTAAATCGTCTTTTAAATGCCGTTTATTAGCAATTTGGGGACAACCGCAATAAGTGTTTTGTAAAAGCTTTGTCCAAAGTTCTGGTTTTAGGACGACTTTATATTATCCATCAACTTCCAGAACATTATTTGATTTTTAAGCGATTTTTGAACTGTTACATTGGGAAAACAAACATTGCGGTTGTTAAAATGTCCGCTAATTTGGTACTATCAAAATATCTTTATCCTATATTACTCAATTACTTGATCCTGTTGTTGAAGAATGCCTTCATGATGGTTCCATGTCTTCACTCGTCTCTTGGTCCATGATGGTTCCATGATGGTTCCATGTCTTCACTGGTCCCTCGGTCCCTGTGTATACATAGCTATTATAAGTTGTTTGTACACAGGCGATTTGAATGGCGAAATCCCAACTACCGTAAAAATTGGACGTTAATGTTACTTTAAAAAAGGCAAAAACGACACAGTCTAAATAGGAGATCCCACAACTCTAACTATGTGATAATATAACAGATATACATTAACTGCCGCAAGATAGAAACAAATATATATTCGCTTGAACCGTCGGAGTCAAACATTTCGCTTGCACACAAAGCCGAAAACGATAGTAAAACGCACAGCTAAAGAGACATATGAACCCTGATAATGAAAGCCTATATTGAGGACATTTTTTGAGAAGCAATAAATGAATTAGGAGTTTGTAGCAATACGACTGTTCCTTAACTTCTGACTATTCCAATAAAATACGTAATACTCGTACTAACGTGAATCGTATTTTTGAATATACGGCATACTTGCTGAAAGCTGAACAGAAATTCATGCTCTCCGTAATAAGTACAACTAAATCGTCGTTCGCTTTTTTGAGATTAGTCAGTGTCGCTTCGGTGGGTTTTACCCTTGGCAATTTCCGGGACCGGTAGACATCATAAGGAAAACATGGGTTAAACATTCTTATTTATGGCACAAATTTATTGGCAATAAACGGTAAAGCAAATCAAGCTCGCTTATGCATTTGGACCTAAGAACTAAATTAATATCGCTAGAACTATTCCGCCTTTAAACACCCAAAACTTATGAGTATTTAGATTGGGTTTATAGAGTAACGGAAACTATTTCCTAAACTCATTGATGTATGTGATTAGTAGCTTGTTGACGGATTTAATTTTGACGACCTTACGGAGAATAACCAGTAACCCGAAGCTTCACGCAAAACATGGGAGCTGAAGTCGTCTATTACCACTCTCCTACATGAATTATTGTAGTATGATGTACAATATTAAGCAAACGTTTACCGCATCGCGGATTTAACCTAGATCGTTTTTGGTGAAAGCCGTGTACGTTAGCCACTACGTTAGTTAGGAGCTGTTGCTGGGATCATTAAAGAACCTCACAAAACGAGCGAACAACAACGCACACCAAACGACAAACGTTATTAGTGCATTGCGTCGCAATGTACAATATTACACACGTGAACGGGTTCGCATCGGTCTGTGTAAACGTTAAAAATCAGAATATATACTATATAATACTAAGCGCTTCAGTGGGCAAATCCCTTAACTGACCCGAATATAGGAGTTTAGCGATATTTTTAATAAAAAAGAAACTAAAATGACACAAAGAGCAAAACCAAAATCTTGACATCTTCAGCTGTGTAACAAAATTTCTAACATATCACATAACCGCTTTAAAATCCAATTCAGACACGTATAGAGACAAGTTTTGTTCGCCGACGTCACGTCTTCAGTGGACATACCTAAGGGTATGGTCAAAAGAAGCGCAACGAGGAGACACAATGTCTACTGCAAAATAGTCTAACGGAATATCATTGTTTATTTTTAAAGATGTAGATTTAATACTAACAAAATGCGTATTTTCTTGAATCTGATGCACTAGACAGCCAACGGTATTGGGAAATGTTAAATAATAATTTATATTTTTAGACAATAAAATTGAAATAAGAAATTAATAAAAAATTGAATAAAATTGGTACCCAAATTGCCACGGCCTGCCTAGAACATCCCCTTGACCGAATTTCGTCAATTTTCGAGATTTTGGTACCATTTGCCTCAGCACCACGAGATGTCTCAAAACTCAGACCCATATTTATGACAAAACAAATTTTTCGATATTTTGTGTTGCCATTGGGCAAATTTTCGAAAAAATATTTTTTAAGCAAAATTATAATTTTATTTACTGTTCGATCCGCCTTGACGAGTTGAGCCGAAAGGTGGCAAAGTGAGCCCAATCGAATCGGCTCACGGGATAAAGCTTTATTCTCATTGATGTAAAATCCTATGTTTATAGGCTAATGCAGCGATCACTTTATAATGTTCCCGCTGTTTGTATCTTTTGTCTCCCTGCAGTCGTGACATTACCGCATAAACAGTCAGGGTAACACCCATACTGTAAATCAATTTCCGAGGGTGTACGACACACCTCTAGCTGCTACATTTTTTTACAGTGTCGCACACACTCGTAGCTACCAATTTGGCGCGAATTAACTGTAACATACATCGCCTGTAGCTAATGCGGTTCATTAGTCATCTGTTCTGTCTAGTTTTTTCAAATTGTCGTTATTTGTATATAGGCCATATGAACGCTGATGAAATAATTCCGCACACTATCAATAAAACTGCAAGATGACACGGTGTGCTTGGCACTGTCGAGAAGTAACAATACACCTAGCTAGCTACCTTTGAAAAATATTTATACAAAAAACATGTGGGTGTCTAAAGCTCCCTGTTGTCGACAGTGTGCCCGACACTGTGTAGTGTACATAGGTTCCAAACGTTGTCGACATTATAACGTGAACGTCGCATAAGCCTAAGTCGTTAATCTTTGAACCAATTGAACTGATTTAACCACCATTCGACTCAGCTGACCAAGTCTGCTCAAACATTATATGAAATTATACATTTACCTTGAAAATTGTTTTTCGTAAAATTTTTTGTCATTAATATGAGAAAAATGTACATATGCTTAATCATATCGTAGAGCTGAATCGATCGGTACCAAAATCTCCGATCTATATTAAATAATGTGCAATTGCGGTCTGAGAGTTTTTTAGGAAAGACCCAATTGCCTTGGTATCCGAAATTTTCGAAAAACAATTTCTCTATAAACTTTTTAATTTTATATATCATCCGAAACGCTCCCATCTAAACCTAAATTGTTAACCGATTAACCGATGTCATTGCTGTTCGAATGATGTATAAAATTATACTTTTATCGACAAAACTTTTCTTCGAAAATTTTGGATACAAAGGGATCATCGAGGACACCAAAAAATCACAAATAAATTTTGCCATAAAAGTGGACGAACTGGATATTTTCTTGAGCTCGTCGAGCTGAGTCGATTGGTAATAAAATTAAAGCATTATCTTTAAAATTGATTAAGTTGGGGCTGAGGGGGTGCGGCTAGGCGAAAAGCGCCCAAAAACGTGGCCTGTACCGGGCTACCACAACGTAGATCACTACCTCCTTATAGCCCCATCGCTTGCGAAATAATTATTTAAATTATTTCTCTATAAAAACAGCGCGCAAGACTTATATTATCAACATAAACATTGGACAAATCTACGTATCAGCACCATACGATCATGGTTCAATTTTCGTTCAACCACAAAATGGTTTTCACTTCGGGTCCACATTCGTTCCATGTTGGACATTTTTTTAAATCGGGCGTTTTTGGACAGCGTTTACGAGCAGTACCAAGACCCATCAGTGGACCCACAACTAAAGAAAGCATTTTTGTACAAATTCAGTTCATTTCTTTTCTTCTTACTATCAGTCGTATACAACAGCTAATCAATCAAAATATATAAAAAAATATGTATAATATTTGAAAAATGTAAATATATATAATTTTACCGTGTTTAAGCTTAATATTGTCGTAAGAAAACAAAACATTTTTACACAAAGCTGTTATTTTTTCAGCTTTTTTGTTGTTATTTGGTTTTTGTTTTGTTTGTCCCTGTTTTCCTCTAAGAAACAAAACCCGTCCCACATTTTACTTTGTACCCAGAAAATTGACCTATAATATGGTGCGTTTATACCATTGAAGATTAGTGTATATATTATGGCGCATTGTGTTTATGGTGTATACATAATATCTATGTGCATTTCTACATGTATATAATATAAATAAATGTACATGCAAATTCCTATCATACATGCTGACGCTCCGAGGTCTCAGTGGGGGTACCTAGGACAGGCGGTAAGGGGTGAGGTGGTCTTAGGGGATAAAGGCCCTCTGATGAGGAAGGTCCTCCAGGGAATACGGAAAAAAGTTGACGACTTCTTCCCCTCATAACGTCGACCACCCATCTTTCCTGATTTCACCACCGTTTTTGCAGATTTGCCTCATATTTTTACCAAATTTTACTAAAATTTTTCACTCGCCGAAATAGGGGGTATGGTGTGCCATCAGGAAGATAGACCAGGTCTTCGGGGGGACCTACGTAGCCCCTTCTGAAACCTAGTTTCGACATGTAACATTTATATATTATGTATTCAAATGATGTGGTGTATGCATAGTGTGTAGGTATAATTACACATGAGTATATAATGTAACAACAACTACAAAGAATATGTATATTAACCAATAGCGTGCTGGTAACCGGATAGTCAGCGTAACGAGGTTTTTATCAGGCGTTTAGGCCATCATAGCGAACTCGAAACTTAGACATAGGCTTATCAACTGGCAATGTACCCATAACAAAATATTTAAACAAACAAAAATTAAATCCGGCATATAACTACGGGCAGAGCATTGGGGTAAAATTATCATCGATATTTGACGCGTTTATGTACAGTTTAACGTCATTAGTAAAAATTTTATAGTATTAAGACAGCTGATATATAGCAGAAACAGAGTAGGTCGTAGAACGCTGCCTTGTGGCACTCCTGACATAATCAGAATATGTATTATTCAGTCATGAAGATCCTTCCGTGGAGAAAGGTAGCTATCCATTTCGAAAGAGGACCCCTAATTACTATCGCCGATAGTTTCTGTAGAAGTTTGACATGTGAGACGGTGTCAAATTCCTTCGCATATATAACTATGATTTATATAAACTAAATTATAATTTATATATTTATAAAGAAATAAATAAATAAATATATATATTCGACTGAATATATATTTCAATCGGTTGCCATTTAGTTGAATCGGCTATGATAAGAGATGGCCTTTATTTATTTTTTTGCTATTAGGTTATCTGTTTTTTAGGTTAATTTGAAGTATTTCTATTGTTTTCTATGTTTCTTTTAACCGCCTGTGTTTTCTGTAAATATTTAAGATATGCACTTTATAAGAAATATATAGATATATTTCGTAAATCATCTGAACCAATGCTTTGCTACAGTACAACAGTATTGTAAATCTAAAATCAGATACATTTTTGTATAATTGCTATTCTATGAACAATTGCAATTTATCAACTATTTTAAATTACGTATCTGTACTCAAAACGAACAGAGAAGTGCGTGCAATTACTGAAATGTGCAATTGTTGGATTATAATAAAATTATCTGTGGCCGTTTTTGTTTTTTCTTATCTGACCGCGCAGAAAAGAATCAACAACAGGCTACAGGTTCCATAAAATTTATTTATTTATTTATTTTTAGAAATGCATTTTTGTTTTATCTGGTTTTACAAAAACGTCAATTGTGTTCCGTGTTTTTATCGTAGATGAACGTTTGTCTTAAAAAATAGTTGGATGATCTGGAAATGGTGTTATGTTGGGTCTTTACTGGACAAGGAAGTCATAGGCACGTAGAGCTGATAATTGAAACGGAGCGAGCGAAGCAATTGGAGCTCCCACTGAGATCGCTTGTAAAATCATAAAATTTTATTTTTTGTTTGTCGCTGCACTCATAACTCATTTTCGGAATAACGGATTTTTTGTTCGATACCAAAAGTGATTACTGTGTGGCTTTTAGTTGAACGCGAGCATGGCCGACCCCTACCTTTCGGGTTAAAATGGCACAAAACAGTTTTTTAAGGGTTACTTGCCAAATCTGGCCATACAGTTAACCAGTATTTTGTAGCACATGTCTCGTGAACGGAGACCATCATGCAGAATCAGCTCACCGATGTCAACAGCCTTGCAGACCTCGACTTTTTTGCCGGGAAACTCCCTGGACCGCTATGGGCACGAATAATGTTCGTCGACATTTTGCCAGCAATAGCGATTTTTCAAATGTCGCCGTGTTATTACTTGTTTTTACCTAACAGTGAGTGTCCATTAAGTTATCAAGCACGCTTGATACGATGGTTTTGCTATCTAGAGACCAACTTGACTATATTATACTTTTTCATTAGGTTTCAATGGTTTTACGGTCCACGAACCCGATTTGCAATATGTAGTGCGTTTTCATTTGTCTGATTATGTATTGCGTGCATGGCATCAAGAATGGTCTACAATAGGTATTTCTGCAAGCTGAATACAATGATTTCATTATATAGAGTGCAGCTTGCATATTTCATACCTTTTCATGAGTTTCATTAGGTTTAGGGTCAGTGAACTCGATTTTCAGAATATAGCCTGCCTTTTATTGTTTGACTACCTATTGCATGCGTGTCGTTAAGGATTGTCTATATAGGTTTTACGGCAGGCTGAATACAATGGTTTGGTTATCTAGAGACAAGCACTAATATTTGATGTGTTGTCAGTTGTTTTCAATGGGGTTAGAGTCAATAAGGTTTTAAGATTTTCAGTAAGTTTACACATCAAGAGGTTTTAGGGTGGTATATATCAACCACTTCCTGTTACATGTGATTAAACAAAATGATAGCTTAAAAATGTAACCACGCTTGCTCCATTTCACTCTCGCTTGCTACATACTAGTTTATTGTGGCGAATTTCTTAGATGTTAAATTTTGTATAGGTTACCGTATAATTAATGCAACATCGTCGCAGTAATAATATTTTATCTGACATACAAAAGAAAAACATTTTGTGCCGTAAACAAGTTGATATAATAGCTTAAAATTTCTGCACAGTTTTTAAGTACCGGCAGTTTTGTTTCCATGGCAGCTAAATAAGAAACATTAGTAGCATCAAGAGTTCATTAGAGGAGATTATGGCACGTTCATGCCCAAAAAACCCGCGTCATCGAACACGGGCTAACGTTACGCCACACAATGTACGCTAAGGCAAATGTGTCAATTTACGAAGGTTAAATCAGAATACGAAACAGCCCATCATAGACACTAAATGCTTAATAGACGGACAGTATCGTTCACGTGTACGTGTAGCGAAATGTGTAAAATCAGTCTGAACATAGTCCAACCTGATTAAGTTTTTTTATAAAAGCAAAAACGTCATTTTGTAGTCTTTTATTCACTGTTTGTCTTCAGGTTTTTTTGAAATAATCTCTAAATCCGCGAGTATTAGTAATGTCATGTCAGAATTGCTATTTAGCTTGTAGGTATCTATAGATCGAATAATCGTCGTAGTATGTATCTATCAAAGCGGCTAGGTCAGCGAATTTCCAAAGGGTCCGTAAATGCGGTGTGGGGAGGTTGCCCCTGGCACCTTAAGAACGGACCTGTCCAGTTATGTATTACAATGCATTAGAGTAAAGGGAAGTGTGATACTCTTCTCTAACGTACTCTTGGCAGCACTAATACATAAAACCCTGATTAGAAACTGTAGGGCTTTGAAACATATTTCGCGCTTACATTTTGTCCTGGAATAACTTGCTTTTTAAATATTTTGAATTGCATTGTTATGTTTTTCATTTTACATTTCTTTTTCACAGGTATAAATTGATTCATTTTGAGTCATAATAGATGTTTTCCGAAAAAATAGAAAACGAATTGGCCGTTCGAGTTTCCTTCTGAGGTTCTAACAAAAAATCAGTATCATAAACCTTTATCAGTAAGACAAAACGACAGGACACTTTGGTTTCATTTTTATCATAAAAAATACACAAGAATTTCATACATTTCTTGCACCGACACAATTGGTTTCATAAGTAAGAATTATCAAAATTGGAACAAAATCCTGTGTTAGAGTTGAATCAAAATCTTGCGCTATTGGGGTTTTGCCGTATTACCGACTAGTCCCATGCCAGATTGAGCGAATTGCCGACTAGTCCCATCCCAGGTTAAGTGAATTACCGACTAGTCCCATCCCAGGTTAAGTGAATTACCGACTAGTCCCATTCCAGGTTGAGCGAATTGCCGACTAGTCCTATCCCAAGTTAAGTGAGTTACCGACTAGTCCCATCCCAGGTTAAGTGAATTACCGACTGGTCCCATGCCAGCTTGAGCGAATTACCGACTTATGCCATCCCAGGTTGAGCGAATTGCCGACTAGTCCCATCCCAGGTTAAGTGAATTACCGACTAGACCCATTCCAGGTTGAGCGAATTGCCGACTAGTCCCATCCCAAGTTAAGTGATTTGCCGACTAGTCCCATCCCAGGTTAAGTGAATTACCGACTAGTCCCATGCCAGGTGGAGCGAATTACCGACTAATCCCATCCCAGGTTGAGCGAATTGCCGACTAGTCCCTTCCCAGGTTAAGTGAATTACCGACTAGTCCCATTCCAGGTTGAGCGAATTGCCGACTAGTCCCATCTCAGGTTAAGTGAATTACCGACTAGTCCCATTCCAGGTTGAGCGAATTGCCGACTAGTCCCATCCCAAGTTAAGTGATTTGCCGACTAGTCCCATCCCAGGTTAAGTGAATTACCGACTAGTCCCATGCCAGGTTGAGCGAATTACCGACTAATCCCATCCCACGTTGAGCGAATTGCCGACTAGTCCCATCCCAAGTTAAGTGATTTGCCGACTAGCCCCATCCCAGGTTAAGTGAATTACTGACTAGCCCCATCCCAGGTTAAGTGAATTACCGACTAGTCCCATGCCAGGTTGAACGAATTACCGACTAATCCCATCCCAGGTTGAGCGAATGGCCGACTAGCCCATCCCAGGTTAAGTGAATTACCGACTAGTCCAATTCCAGGTTGAGCGAATTGCCGACTAGTCCCATCCCAGGTTAAGTGAATTACCGACTAGTCCCATTCCAGGTTGAGCGAATTGCCGACTAGTCCCATCCCAAGTTAAGTGATTTGCCGACTAGTCCCATCCCAGGTTAAGTGAATTACCGACTGGTCCCATGCGAGCTTGAGCGAATCACCGACTTATCCCATCCCAGGTTGAGCGAATTGCCGACTAGTCCCAACCCAGGTTAAGTGAATTACCGACTAGTCCCATTCCAGCTTGAGCGAATTGCCGACTAGTCCCATCCCAAGTTAAGTGATTTGCCGACTAGTCCCATCTCAGGTTAAGTGAATTACCGACTAGTCCCATGCCAGGTTGAGCGAATTACCGACTAATCCCATCCCAGGTTGAGCGAATTGTCGACTAGTCCCATCCCAAGTTAAGTGAATTACCGACTAGTCCCATCTCATGTTAAGTTAATTACGGACTACTCCCATGCCAGGTTAAGCAAATTACCGACTAGTGTCATACCAGGTTAATCGAGTTAAGGCTCAAAACGAAATTGCAAAAAACCGACCGGATCATTAGAATGCCTTGAGGCAATTTTTTAACCTTTTTCAATATAAAATCTTTAGAGGCATCCTAACACAGATAGGCTTCTACTGGTCTGGCCGAGTTTTCCGGGGTATCGGGGAGTCAAGTTCGGCTATACTGGCGGAAAAAATTATTAATTAGTATTGAGCAATAATTATAATGCTTAATAATTATAATAATCGTAATCTTTATTTTTATAAATCTGAGCATGCTAGGGGTTGTTGGTTATGTTAAATGTATTGCAGAGCAAAACTGACGCTTGCTCTTGGTATGCTGGTCAGGACCACAGTGACCATAGTGCTGACAATAGTTACCCAGACATGCTTTTACACATCACCTTACCGTTTATTTGCCTAACTTTCTACCAATAATGATATATTAATATTTAACTATAAATTATTTTCAACGCATTCTATTATAGCAAAAATAAAGATCGATATTTGCTATTTTATTGCTGTTTCAAACTAAACGTAGTTTTACACGTCAAAGTTTTGCTCAAAATTTGCTCAAATTTTTGGCTCAAATTTTGATTAAAAAATTACAAAGCATTTATTTTGGCATTTTTGGCAAATTTGAACGTATGAACAATGGTCAAACTTTTCTAGCATATTGCTTAAGCCAACTGAGGACATGAAAAAATCGAGCTCAAAATCTGAGATGAAATTGTGAAGCATTCTGATTTGCAATACTATTATATTACAATTTGAGCTAAAAACTTAAGCACAAAGTTTGGCTTGTGAACGCACCTTTACAGACACTTTCAAAACAACAGGACACAATCCTCTATTGCTCCGCGGCTACACTTCTGGATATAGGCCATGTCAACCCGGAAGTATTTTTAACGTTTACATGATTAGAAATATAGCCACTTAATGCACGCCGCCTACATATAAATATAGCTGAGGCGTAGCGTGAGGATTGACTATACCCAATAGACCGATCGAAGCTTGAACTATATAAGTGTATCATACAAAACATAATTTTATTTGTCTACAAGACGACTACCATGAGATAACACGCTGGTTTTATCACAACAGATAACCGACAAAAATAAGGTTTTTGCATAAAGTAGAACAAGATTCGAAATAAAATCCATTCATTCAAAGCCGGGTGTCCGAAAACCCCAGTTCTAAAGGCTTTTCATAGAAGGAATGAAACTTTTTGGATAAAAGCTTGACTTAATTAATTAGATTATCGAATCGAAAGCATTATTTAGTGTCCGTGCCGTGGTGGTATAAAGGAATAAAGCTTTATATTGTAAACACTACTATTGAAACCAGATATATGTATATTTTATATATCATTGAAGCAAACATGTTTTGGTTCGAACAGAACGTCAGGGAAACTGAATCCATTCGTTAGCAATTATCTCTGTCTCACAAAAAAGTCCTTCCATGTTTCATTTATTTTACCGTCATCTTTCAATATCGACCGTTGTTGTTGCTGTCACAATTTTTATCAGTTGTTGTGTTCGCCCACTCTCTTGTTGTTTGTCCGGGTCTGTCAGTACGGCATGACCCAGAGCCCAAACGGAAATGTTTACTCGCTGCTCGCTCATGATCCGGACCTTTTGTTCGTCCAAAAGCGTCGCAAACTCATCAAAACTGGAAGGGGTCGCCAAAAAAGTGGAGGGGTGGCTGCCGATCGTTTCCAATCATTTGGTTATATCACCATCAGTTAATATTTTCACGGTTGTGAGCAAAAATATGGGAGGGAGCGGTTCCTGGACCCGCTCATCTTGCGATGCCCCTGTGTTCATGTTTTCTTTCCTTCATCGTCAAACCCAATTATTTTTCGGTTCGTTGTTTTCGACATGAGATGTGTCGAGAGAAAAATATTTATTTTTCGCGTTGTTTTCGGGTTATTGTTTGTTTTAAACGACGCAGACCGCGGCAAAACAAAGCCGGTCTTTTAGTTTGCTGCGTCCTGGACGAAATTCGGTCGATGTCGATATGTTGGCCCAGTTATCAGGAGTGTGTGAAAAACACAAAACCAGCCCGGCCCAACAATATAAACACACAAGGGAACGCAGGTGTGGCCACCACAGAGGTAGGACAGGTCTTCGCTAAGGAAACGAGATCGAGGATCGCTGTCAATTCTTGAATATTTTTTGCAATATATATTTCGCTGATTGACTTGACGAAAATATGCACCTTCAGCGCCGTCAATGTAATCAACTACGCAGCCTTAAGCCACGACTGCTATTACAGAGCCGTTATGCATGACATCCGGCGTTTGGTATACAAACATCATATTAGTTAAACCAAAACGTATTTTGTACAATCTTGGGAAATCTTTTGCTCCAATAACGGATTGAACCGAGATCGCTCGGGTGAAAGTACCGTACACTAGCCACTATCCTATTTAGGATCTATTACTCAGTTCCTTAATGAACCTTGCAAAGCAAATGAATAACAACGCGTGTGCGAATGTACCCCGAATGACAAACTCAGCAATCAACACGCCACACAATGTACGCTAAGGCAAATGTGTCAATTTACGAAGGTTAAATCAGAATACGAAACAACCCATCATAGACACCAAAAGCTTAATAGACAGACAGTATTGTTCACTTGTACGTGTAGCGAACTGTGTAAAATCAGTCTTTGAACATAGTCCAAGCAGATTAAGTTTTTTATAAAAGCAAAACGTCATTTTGTAGTCTTTTATTCACTGTTTGTCTTCAGGGTTTTTAAATAATCTCTAAATCCGCGAGTATTAGTAATGTCATGTCAGAATTGCTATTTAGTTTGTAGGTATATATATGTAGGATATAGATCGAATAATCGTCGTAGTATGTATCTATCAACGCGGCTAGGTCAGCGAATTTCCAAAGGGTCCGTAAATGCGGTTTGGGAGGTTGCCTCTGGCACCTTAAGAACGGAACATGATAGAGCTTTTGGTCCAGGTTATCCTGAAGAGCAATGTGTTGTATTGTGAGAAAAAAGAACAGCTTACAGCCAGGGGTTCGGGAGGCAGTAGCCCTCTGACTTAGGGTTAGTGTAGGTCATATATAAAGACCTACGCTTAGGCCAAGGCTTAGTATATCATTGAAGACGGCATTTCACGCATTACAGTTTAGCCCCTCAGGTTTGCCCCGAGTTTTTATAACTATTTTGAAATAGTAATGTGCAGATTTTTTGTAGAAGAACCTGGGAACAAATTCGTTTCCGACTAAACTGCTTTGTCCATGAAATAGGGGTTAGGTAAAACTCTGGCAAGAAACTAGAATTTGAAACAAATCTTACTTTACAATGAGTTGACATTTCGACAAGACTTATTTCATTATCATATTAATTTATTTTTTATTATCGGCCTTAATATTTTACGACTGTACTATTCTAAAACATATCGCCGCTAATCAAGGTTTAAAACGTATATTGCGAAAAAATTGTGAAATCACAGAAAAATGTTGATCCAATTTTACGCTCAAATTTTCAATTTAAATTTTAAGCAAAAGTTTTGAATGTGTGAATGCAGTTTTAAGCATTTTTTGCAAAAATTGAGGGTGTGGCACTACGGGAGGGCGGTGCGGCTCCTGAGGAGGATGACTGTAGCAACTCAGGTGTGGGAGGAAAGTGCGGTGCCTCGGAGAGGTAGGAGGACGGAGCTTCGGAGCGGGCGGCACAGGGGAGTGGCTGCGACGCTTCGCGAAGATGGCTGTGCCTTGAGAGGAGGCGCGACGCCTTGGGGAGGTGCGGCGTCCGGGGATGTGCGGCATTTCGGGGTGCAGCGCCTGAAAGGAGGGTTGTGCGCCATCGCAGGGGTGCAGCACCTCGTGCAAGAAGGTGGGATGGTCCGGCGCATCGGGGAGGGGACATGCGGCGCCTCGTGGGGGGGTGGGGCTCAGCGCTTGGCGCCTCCGGGTATTTTGTGCCTAGGGGGGAGGCGGGGATGTAGTGCGTCGGGGGTGAAATGATGCGCACCGCTTCGGGGGTGTGACACGAAAGCCTCGGGATTCCTCCACCGTGGAATCAAGGTTATGTCATCGCCTAAAAGTTTACTGGGTATTTATTATAGGCAGCGAAGAGCCACCTTTTTTCGAGATATTCTTCAACTAGGCTCTTCCAAAACCTATTCGGCTCGACTCTGTTCGGGTCTTCCGATAACGAGCTAGATCTGGCTCGCAATAATAAAAATTTGGGACACCCTATTTTATTTAAAGAGAACATAATTATGCAAACCGTCAAATAAACCATATAGTTACTTTGGCAAAGGTAAATTCTGAGGGGTGAAAATAAAATGCAGGCCATGCCGTTCTCAATTTGCTAAGCCTGAGCATTAGTCTTAGCCTAAGCTAAGGTACTTATATGAGACATACGTTAAGCCTAAGCCTAAGTCAGGGGGCCTTTCCAAGCTGTTCCTTTTCCAAAAAAATTATCTCGGGGAAATTTTTTGCAAACAAATTGACAGCTCGTGGCATAAAGGTTCTAAAAACAAATGATTTATTTTGATACTTTCGTGCACAACGGCTTCAAGTCGACCCAGCGAGGATTACGTTGAACTAGTTTATCCTGAAAGTTCCCTATATGAGCCATGTACTAAGGCTAAGCCTAAGTCGGGGGCTGCCGCTTGCCGAAACCCCTCTCTAAGCTGTTCTTTTTAATAACATTATAACGTCTGGTGTCTGGTCCCTCAACTTGACATGGGCCCTGAATTGTAACTATGAGCGTTGTTACACGCTCGCTTTACGACTCTCTTTAAGCAACTGAGCAACAGCTAAGATATATATTATGTACTCGCTTTTGTGGCTAGTGTACGTGAGTCACAGCCAAACAATCCAGGTTCAATTCACGGACGCGACCAAGGTTTGTACAACAGTGTACAAAATATACCTTAGTTCATGTATGAAAGAATTTATCGAAGCATCTCTCGATTAAATATTAAAGCTTACTATAGTTGCAGTGCATCGGAAACAGAACAGTTTCCCCTTTCTAGTGACGTTCCTAGTGGCTGTTTTGGATCCGAACATAGGTTAAATTTCTCTTACAAGTGCACAAATGGGGACACGCCGAAACATTAGGCATAGCGTTGAGGCAAATTTTAGATTCCTCAAGGTCAGCTGCTATATCTACCCTATAGTAAGTCAGGCCTAGATAAACCTGAGTGACAATACGTTATATCGTTAGAAAATAAACAGCATAAAGCCAGGGGCCGCGGAGCCGGGGGGGCTGGGGGGGCTTTAGCCCCCCCAATAATTAGGACCAAATTGAAAACAGTGAAAAATTAAAATAAACCCAAACGGCGACGACGAGCCAACCCCGAATATTGAACGATTGCAGGTCTGGTTTGATACGAAGTACCAGCACGCGCTGCATACTCAACATTGCATGAGTATATAGCATGTTAGCACATTAGCACAAGTTTTGTTTCATAAGAAGTATATAGTTTTCTTTATATTTTTTCAGTATATGTTTAATATTTATTTTGTAGATGTTTGTAGTCCTTTGTTGCTACACCTGCAGAAAGTTTTCTTTTTTGAAACTTGTGGGAATATTGTTTTTAGTGTAGAATGGATAGATTGGCGTTTGTACCTCACAAATATTTTGGAATTGGCAACGACATCAATTTTTCCAATTTATCCGCACAACTACCAATTTTTCATCACAAATTTAAAGCTAAAAATATGAAACACTTCGATGACATCTACGCAGAGGTTAAAGTGTTGGATGCACCTAGCAAACTGTTATTAGAAGAAGTAATAAAAATCATGGTTTTGATATTGGTAAATCCGGCCACTGACGCTATTGGTGAACGTTCGTTTTCCATGGCGCGAAGACTGAAAACTTGGTTACGTTCCACCATGAATCAAAAGCGATTTAATAGCTTGGCAGTGCTAAACATTCATAAAGAACGTGTGGACAAACTCGATTTAGCTGTGGTTGCAAATGAATTTGTTCAGCTTAACGATAACAGGAAGCGGATCTTTGGAAAGTTCTCAAGTTGCGACTTCTAATTCTTTTTTCGAACTATACTGATATATTGGTAAATTCTGTCGGATCAACTCTTTTTGAGTCGTTTATTACGACACATTCAAACATCGAAGCACTTTTTGTTTGTGAGTTTCCTGCTTTTTTGCCGGCGGAATGCTGTTTTTCTAGATTCCCAATTCCCAAGTATTCCGAAATTGCATCCAAAATCAAAATTTTTTGCGGGACCGAAGCGAACCCGCACCACCCCAAATGGCGCCGCGCTTTGCCCAGGTATCGCCCCATTAGCCCCCCAATATTGGGGATGCTCCGCGGCCACTGAAAGCGGGGGAGGGGGGTTCGGAGAGGCGGCGGAACCTTGGTGAAATCGGCTCAAGTAAACCTGGGAGGCGTTATGCTATGACGTTACAAAAATATACAGCTTAAACCGGGACGGTAGTGCCCCGACTTAGGCTTATGCATAGTCTATGTCCCATATAAGGACCTTAGCTAAGACTAAAGGCTTAGTATATCGAAAACGTCATGGCATATATTACACTTTAGCCTCTCAGGTTACCTTCCGAGCGATTTAAACCTTAAAGTCCCAAATCTATCCTTTAAAGTCAATACATAGCTAAAGTTGGCGCATATGTTCGGTACCAATTTTGGCTCAGTTATAAACATTGTATAAACGTCATCCATCGTATGTTTATAATCAGATCTTAGCATTAGCCGATTATATGTCTGAAATGTCACAAAGCTTCACCTGATATCGCTCTTTATACAAGACGAAATAATCCCATTTAGCCATCCCACGGGAGCGATGGTGAATCCAAAAGAAATTTTTTGATGTGGGGTGGGGGTTGGCCGGTTACATTGTTGGTCAAATAATTGTTCCAGTATTTTTTATTTTTTAGTTTTCGTTCAAATTTTAATGACCCAGCCCATGTCTCACAGGCAAAGCCCAGACAATACTGTAGATCCGTTTGAATCTACGTGTGAGATAGGTTTGGATTATTTTGCAAAGTGCAAATGCTAATTCGGCCAAATAAGCTTAGTCCATGACGTGTGCTTATTCACAGCTATATTATCTTTAAGTTTGGCAATAAAATATGCTTCAAGGTTTTTAAAATATATATTTGAATTTAAAATACATTTGAAACATTTTTTGTATTATAGCTATCAAACTCTAAAAAATGCCATTGTATTTTACTACAATGTTACAGTTCCTGCAACGCATAAGTCTACTTTAGGTACGTGTATTTGGATCGTTGTTTTGTGAAGTCAGTTCGCGATCGCAAAGCGATGAGCGCGCACAAGTCATGTTTTGCCCTTGTGTACACGTACACGATTTGTGCAGGTGCGGTTCGCAGTCGTTATCTTACCATTTTTAGCATCGTAATTTGCTGATCGCGTACAAGCACAACGTGATTACCAATCGTGTATTGTGTCATATACTTTAATACTCAAATAATGGACCAACAATGCAACTGTACGATTCTGCATGTCATGTGATAAACGCGGACAAACGTGCGAAATTAACAAATGTGCGCATATATACCCAAATTCCATTCGCACATCACATACCCCAAAAATGCAAATATACACAGGTATTTTGTAGAACAGTTTGTGTTTCTTGATTTTTGTTGTTTTGTGTAAGCCATACATGCCGAAGCAGGGTTCAGAACACCGTCTGGGGCCTCTGACCACTCATACGGGGCCGTCCTCTACCTCTGCGGTTAAGGTACTACTTACCTCCCCTCCACACGCCAAAGGCGCACAAAATACGTTAGCAGAAATTGGCAAAAATATGGTGAGAATTGGCAAAAATGAGTCTCGGGAAGGGGAAATGGTCAACTTTTTCAGGCTCCCGGAGGACCTCCACCACGAAAGCCTCTACACTCCATGAGACAACATTAACCGCTTTCCAAGCCTGGCTACTCCCCTCCTTATTGGAACCTCGGCGCGTTAGCATATCTGATGTAAACACATACGCAGAGATATTACTTAAACAATGAGTTTAGGTTATGTTTCTTTCATAACATACAGTTATCGGCACTCGTGCAGAAAACGCTTCTACAGTAGCGCAATCAGTGAAAGCTATGCTGTCATCAGCACCCTTAGCCAAAAGCTTGTCGAAGGTTTGCATTGTATATATGGCTTATACTAAGTCTAACGCTAAGACGAAGAACTGCCGACCACCGAACACGGCGGTCTAAGCTGTTGTTTCGCCTAAACATTAACGTTTCTTATATGCATCACACATCGTGGATGACTGCAGAAGCTTTCTCTACAAGAGTTCTCAGCTATTTAAATGTTTGAATTTTGAGTGATACAGATTGAGCGGAATATCTATTTTGCGCAGTGCAACGCCAGCTATCATTTCCTTTACTAATAAGAATTTGAGTTAAAAGAAGCCTCTACAATGCAGTCGGATATATCCTTTGCATGGATGGCAAAATGCTTAGCTAAGTAAACATCTACCTACCTTTATTTATTTTCCCCAATATTTTTTCCGTGAAAACTTTTCAGTGTATCCCATTATAGCGTGCATAAATATCTGCCATCCACTCATGTACAGTACCCTACAGATGTTAGATGAAAAATGAGCAATTGCGTTAAGCAACGTGTCTGCAACACAGGCCATAGAATGAAAGTATACACAAATACAACCGTAGAAAACTTAACGCTAGATAAATCAACTGATGCTTATTTATTTTGATCAACAGTTTTTCGTGAAAAGATTTCATTGAAGACCTTAACATTTTATAAAGTATAGTATGCCAAGCTGATATATAATTTTACGGTATTGGACAAAGCCCTATGTGTATCTTAGCTTCATTGGCATATCTATAATAATATTACACGATATATCACTTTAATTCAATTCCGTTCAATTTGCACTCGTTCCATGACTGTCTATCTTTTAGGTTTCTCTATACTGAAATTTGAATTTATTTCGATGATCAGTACAAAACTATTTAGCGTATTCTACAAACGCGGTCGTTTACTGTAAAAACCTATACGACCAGCCAAACTGGGGGCGTTCCAAAATATTTGTCGCAGTATCACCTCACACTGTTCCTGCAGGCCCAATAAATCGATCGATCGAAATATTTTTGTAGTTTCAAACTAGAGGAACCAGCCGATGTGGGTAGGGATTTGCGACGTTGCCCCTTCCTATGTGTGACAATGCACAAGCTGTAAGATATCTACATATATATAAGCAATAAACTTTATGTGTATATATCAAACGTGCGCATAGGGGAGGGGATTATGCCCAACCAGATATCAAAAAACCACCCCATAGTTTGAGCGACGCCCTCTGGCGATACCGCATATGCCGGACCCGCAGAGGTACCGAAGGCGCCGAAATCCCAAGCCCACCTCCAACGAGAGGCATTTAAAGGCCCTTGGACACTCTTGGGAATCCCACATCCCCTCAAACAGCCGGCTGAAATTCCTAATTCCTAAATGCCTACCTGTGAATTCAGAACTCCTATATGTATATGGTACACGTGCATACATACTTAAAGTACCATTTAATAATACATGCAATATGTCTTTCTTCAATGCTTTGTTTATGTCTAAATATCTTTGCTTTAATTAATTATTTTATATAATTACGCATTGAATTACTACACATTTTCTGGCACTGTGAGAGGCTTTTTAAACAGACTTATTAACAAGTGACTATTAAAATATACGGAACTGCAATGCAACAATTCATTAAGATACTATAATCTTGCACTCATAGTGACATAGCTAGGTGTAAACTGTTATTAAATGTTATTTAATAAATCTGTCCGATTTAATATATCTGTCCGATGTCGTTAAGCTAAAGAACTTAAAAATACCAAATGTAGCGTATTCCGTTTACGACAATTTTAGCCTAAAATTTAGTTGCTTAATTACCTAGCTAACTGTTTTTATTCGTTTCATTGGCTAGTAACATATAATGTGCCGAATTTTCTTGAAATTTTTATATTAGTATACGTACTATAATTATACTATTGTTAATTTGTATAGTATATTCTTTCGTGTCTGAGGGACCAGTTAATTTGCATAACCGTAATAGTGTAGTCCTTCCTAGTTTTAATTTTGGTTTGACTTGTGCATAGCTTAGTGTTGCATTGCAAGTTTTTGCTTGATAATTCGATCTTTACGTCACAGCAATTCCATAACGGTACAATGGCTAACCCAGAACTGGCGCGTCATTAAGGGCGTAATTAATTTATAATTACCTTATAGACTAGGAGCCCTATGTCGCAGTGACAATAAGTACCGGTGCGTCTCAATCGACTTTTAAATGTGGAAATAGTGCTCTCAGTGACACCGCTATCGGGGAGTGAATTCCAAGAGTGAACCATTCTAG
This sequence comes from Trileptium ribeirensis, assembly GCA_030248225.1. NCBI lineage: Eukaryota > Metazoa > Nematoda > Enoplea > Enoplida > Thoracostomopsidae > Trileptium > Trileptium ribeirensis. The sequence goes on along the minus strand of JASANE010029006.1, from coordinate 29,043 downwards.
AGTTGAATGAATGAGATCGTACGTTGGCTCGTGTATATCGCACAGCAAGTTTCATACTGTTCCCACGCAAGTGTCGCGTGAGAAATCGGGAAAACAGATTGTACGGTTCCAGGATAGTGCGACGAGATTGTACGGTTCCAGGATAGTGCGACGGTAGAGAATGTTATAGGCGTACACCAAGTCTATGGTATGTCGTCCCTGTGAGAGATGAATAGGTAGGGATGTAGTCATGGCTCAGGCGCAGACATCGGCGTTGTACAGCTTCGAGATGGTTGATGAGTGTCGAGTATTGAGTAGACCAGATTATTGAGCCATGATCCAGCACAGAAGATGCCTTGTACAATGGGGTGATGACGTCTGCCGAACGGGATGCCACACAGCGACGGATCAAGGCGATCCTGCGATTAGCCTGCTTCTCAACGTAATCAACATGGTGGTTGAAACGCAGGTCATCCGATAAAATGATCCCAAGATCACGAATAAATGACACTTGGTCGATCGAACCGGCGCGAAGGCGGTATGTAAAATCAATACTGGGTTCAATGCGGAATGTATGGCACTTTGCCAGCTTCGGAACCAGGAGGGATTCATCACACCACAGCTCGAACTCATACAAAACTCTTTGCAGAATGTGGCAATCTATCGCATTGTTGATGCGCCGCCGCAAACGTATATCATCGACGAATAAATCGATGTGGCACAGGTCCTGGATTCTATCCACCAGGTCGTTTATATAGGCGAGGAAACAGTATGGGCCTGAAATGGTTCCTTGGGGGATCCCACTACGAACTTCCGTCCACGGCGTCGTCGTTTCTTGGTTGAGGACTCGTTGCCACCTGGCAGATAAGAAATCGGTCAACCAAGCGAGCAGCCTGCCTCGAACACCACAGCACTCTAACTTGAATAAAAGTCGGCGGAGCGGGACAGTGTCAAAAGCTTTCTTGAAGTCAATATATATATAACATCAGCACCAGGAAGTGACTCATCGTCAAACGTGGAGGCAAGAAAATCCCAGTATGTAAGAAGATAGGATATGACCGATCGGCCACTGAGTGACCCGTGTTGATTTGCCGATAAAAGATTATTTCCAACAAGAAACAGTACTATGGGATTCCAAGTCAGTCGCTCAAGCACTTTAGAACATATGGAAGTTAGAGAAATTTTGCGACGATTGTCAAGTTTCTGGGAATTTAATACTTTCGGTAACGGAGCAATATTAGCAGATTTCCAATCCATCGGGACTGGCCCACTATCGGGGGATTTGCAAAAAATAAGTTAAAGTGGTTGGGCAAGCTCGGCTGCCCATCGCTGCAACACCACAGTCTTGATGCCATCGGGACCGGCTGACTTGCCTACATCCAGCATTGACAATTGGCTGGCTTAATCTGTTACTGAGAACTGAACATCATTGATGGATTCAGTAAACCAAATGGGTGATGGTACTGGAACAGACCCAGGAGGCTCATCGATAAATATGGCAGTGGCCGTTGATACAGTTGGCTATTGCTGCGGTATCGGACAACAAGTTACCACCGGGATCAATAATTGCACGCAGTGTCAATCATTATTTACTGTGATGCAACACTCTAACGTAACATCAACTTGTGGCAAGTGCGAGCTTAGTTAATTGTCAACGGGCGTGATCAGACTTGTGTAAAGTTCTATTACTTGTCGGAATAACGGATACTCATAATCCAATGGTTTGTATTGCGTGATTATAAAACAGACCCATTTAGTTGAGTAACACCAATACTATATTAGTTCGAAACAGAAAACCCCTAGCGTATTAATCCGTGTGTGAGTGCCGTGGTAGAGCACTAAACCATGCATTTTCCGCAACCGTCTTTAAAGCTTGTAACAATATGGCGTCAAGCCCAATTCACAGGCGTCTTGTTCGGTTCGACTCTTAATGTTCTGCACACAGTGTCGAGTACCGACAAAGTGGATAGTCAATCGGCACGAGTTGTCTTCTTGCTCTGTGACACTCCAGTTTAAAATAAAATAATTCGGTACATGTGGGAAGTCGGGTATTGCAATCAATCGGGGATACCCTTCTCAATACATTGCAAGAAAATTGGGTCTAAAATTAGTAAAATTAAATATGATTTTAATGCCATCGGCGTGCATGAAAGGATTAATTGGGCTTTGAAATAAAAGTATCAAATAATATATATATTGTTATTAGTGGTATATTGGGCTAGATGTATTTTATAGCCTTAGCAATTTATGTCGCAGTGACACTTTGGCGGGGCGTCTGAGACGATGTTTGAATGTGGCTATAGTGGTGGCAGTCTGGGTAGTCCAATCTTCTGAAATTATAGCCGGGGCCTCCGGCTCACCTCCCGGGGTGCCAGATTTTGCGTGGGGGGACAATTTTTCGCCGGATTTTGTAGCGTTTAGACGTTAATTTTTCTCAGCAGAGGGCTTTGAGCCGGGGGGCAGACGAAAATGCCTGGGGCCGCCCCCCACTTTGGACTAGCCAGGCAGTGACGACGTTACTAGGTGGGGCGTTCCACTTAGGTACAACCTCCAATTGAAAGGATGGCGCCGAGTGTTAGTACATAAGTGCATACCGCACTGCCAGCTTCATACTATGGCTGCGGAGATGGTCAGAGAATGACTTTACAAATATATAGTTCATTAAGTTGAAGAACGGTCTTCCGATTCGGTACGTTGAACGTGTACGCTAAATCAATGGTTTCTCTTTTCTAAGCGAGAGTGGAAAAATCGGCGGGATCGTAGTCTAGCGCCAGTCTAAGACAGCGAGCCTGTATAGCTTTGAGTTGGTCGATCAGCGTGGCAGACGACGGCGACCAGATAACAGACGCGAATTCTAATGAGGGTCTGACGAAGGTCTTGCAGAGAGGAGTGATGACCGATTAAGTACGTACGAGCGGCAACCGCACGTCGAATAAGACCAATCTTCTGACCTGCTCGCCTTTCCAGGTTGTCGATGTGAGAGTTAAAGCGAAAGACATCGGTCATAATAGCACCCAAATCTATGAGCGATGAAACGTGTTGTATTGGGCCAACCCTGAGGTGATACAATTGTCCAATCGTCCAACGTAAAGATCACGATTTGTGTAAAGTAAAAATGTTATTTACGGAGTGTAATATTGCTTCTAATCCTAATAATATTAGTTCAATTTATCGCCTTGGGAAGCCAAAAACTGATACGTCACCTCGTTTGCTAAAAGTAGTTTTCAATAATGAACCAGATCGTGACTCGGCCTTATCAAAAGCACTGACCCTGCGTTCACTTACGAGAGAATTTCAGTTGCGTAATTGCTATTTGAGTCCCGATCGAACTCCGTTAGAAATTTCAGCGTATATTTTCACAAAAATCAAAGAAAATCAAATATGAATCGCTCCAATAGAATTGTTAATCCCATTCCTCCATCATCGGGGGACGACACGGCGAATACGGTTGCGTAATTACTTGCGTTTTTGACAATAGTAGTGTTAACGGTAACATTGTGCATGAGTTTAGTTTATCCTTATATAATAATAATACTGTTCCTGTTGTTTCTAATAATGTTTCAAATAATGATGACAATGTATGTAATGAACTTTCAACTCCATTTTCGTATAACTGTAATGTTCGTCGTGTTTCAAATATCTGGGACTATGTACACAATGAGCCATCTTTGTATTATAACACTAACGTTTCTGTTGTTACTAATAGTGCTTTAAAGAACTTATGTAACCACCGCTGTGGTTTGATTAATGCTCGTTCAATAATGAATAAACTAGCTGAGTTGGAGCTATTTGTTTATATGCACAATTTTGACATTATTTATATTACTGAAACGTGGATCGACGGGAGCTTGTTGGATGACAACACATCGTTTTTACCAAACTGCAACGTATTCAGACAAGATAGAGAGGGCAAACGCGAAAGAGGGGTGATGGTCTTGACGAGAGATACTATTTCGGCCTCCGTTTGTACAGGGTTCGCTAAAAAACTACCGATACACATATAGTTGAAGTCCAAAAAAATTGTTGCAAGATTTATCAAGTTTTACTTAACAATGTTGTCGGGAAGTGGGCATTAAACCAGACAAAGCCCCAAAATTTATACCAGACGGAACCTATTCCAAAGCAGTGACGTTTAATGATAGGTTATATATATGGTAGGTGATATATATATATGGTTATCAAAGATAGAAAAAAATATATAGCAAGTAACAAACCTCGTTCAAGTTCTTCCTTTAACTGAACTTCAGAAAACTGTTCGCTATCTGTGGTAACATTAATTAGAGTATAACATGGTAATTCTGCCATAGACGCCATCCTGAAAACATATTAATGTTTAATGATTATTTTAAGGTTCCAACAAGCTAACTAGGTCAAAATTGCTAAAATTTCACTTTTGTGGCGTAGCTTTGGACTTTGGGTCAAACTAAAAAAGGAATACTTCTGAAAATCAAGAAACTGACTGCTTTTCATTTTCTTCTAATGCGCCCGGCACGATTTACAACATAAAATGTTGAGTGACTTCGACCCAAATCAAAGTCTGTAATTCTCTATTTTTCGAAAACTTGGGCAGTGGACCTTTGGATCAAACATATAGCTTCGAGCACAATTAGATTGCACTTACATGTCTAAAAATTGTGGAAATCTGTCAAACATGTGATGATTATTATATCTGCGTGATACAGGCAGGCAAAAACCTTTTTGGCCATACTGACCACTATGTAAGGAAATCCAGCTTCGAGTCGTTTCCATAAATGGACAAGAAAAATGTGCTAATTATTTTTAAAATATCACAGTTCAAAAAATTCGCCACAATTATGACAATACTTTGGCATGTGCTGTCAGATTGGAAACGTGATAAAGTCAAGTCGAATAGTTTATTACGAAATCAACGCATATTTATACGTATATATATTGAAATATAATACAACGCACAATGTAATATAAATCTCGAAATATCAAGTAGTACATTTGGTTTGAGTAAACAAGATCAGAAAGGGAGCACAGGCTACTCTTATATACGACTAAATTGTTCCTCGCATGCTTGAGACAATTGTCAAGGTTAATCAAGGCTTAGATGCTTTAAAATTTTTGTGTGATCAAGAAACAGATACGATTACGGTAGCGAATTCCACATGTTACCTGCACGGATGACAAAACTGTGTTTACGTATAAATTTGCGAAGCTTTTCTGTTTTCGGAGCTTTAGCGGGTAAACTATTGTAGTAATATTATGAATTCAAAGCTAGCGCTATGTCCGTCTCCCTTACAAATTAGACATTTAAAAGTCACAACACGATGAGCCTTTTTCAGGGGCGACTCACCGGAGTGGACTCCCCCTAGACGACGATTCCTACTTTTTTGCCTTGAAAATTTTTGAAACATTAAGAGGACAGTATAAAATTGCATTTGCTGAAATGTCTGGGCGTTGTCGTGATCAGCGGGGGTGGTCGTGATGCGCCGAAGTCCACTTCGTCCAGCCTAAAATATGCCTGTATATGCAGAAATTACGGTCAAAATCTGAAAAACCCGCGGTACAGAGGTACATTGGAACATGGACACCTGAAAGAAAAAAATATAAAATTTTATAAGGTTACTACCTCTTAGGAGTAAGTAAAATTTTCGGCTTACTGACCCTACCTGGGAGGACCTATATATATATGTTATATATGTCATACAAAGTGCTTTAAAATTCTTCGTGCATTTCGACCTATAACTAATGCGGTTTTCCTGCCATTATTCAAAAGTTTGGTGCGTTCGAAGTTAGAGTATTGTACTGAGGAATCCTCATCTAATAAGAGACATCACTTTAATCAAAAGTGTAAAACGCTATGCAACAAAAACGGTTGTTGAGGCGTATAGTCTAAGCTACGAGGAACGTTTGCATTTTCTGGGCTTACACAAACTGTGCACGCGTCGCTTACGCCAAGACATAATCTTTCTATATAAACTTATCCACGGATATTTTAATTATAACCCACAGAATATTATATGTTTTGCTCAGGGAAATCGTACAAGGGGTCATCTCTTTAAATTGTGTGCGCCAAAAACATCTCGTATAAATGCAGCCCGGAACTACTTTAGTCATCGGGTGGTTGAACTCTGGAATAGCCTTCCAACAAATGTGGGTACCGCCCCCTCCCACGTCACCTTCAAGAAAAGACTCCACGCCTCAGCACACTTACCAGCGATTTAGACGCTGTTTCTGACGCGCTTATGTTTATTCCAGGCATCACGCACGTACAGCCGATGTTAATCACCGGAAATTCTCTGTCACTAGCGATGATTCCTCAACATGCTTTCTAATGTGTCAATGTTTCCTGGTAATGGACCAATGTAGAAAAGGATGCAGATTCGACAAACGTAATTACCGACCGATAACTTCGATATCAACCACTTGCAAAATAATGGAATCCGTGATAAAGGATGCTGTGATCAATACGCTTTCGACAATGGTGTTTGGTCAATCAAACAATAAGTATGGCTTCATTTCTGGTATTGAAGCTTTATGCGTATGATTTTCCCCGATCCTGTCCTGTGCTGGATTAGGGATTTTGTTTTAAATCGCACGCAACGCGCAGACGCTAATAATGGCTAATCTTCATCCCTGCCAGTTATGTCTGGTCTTGTATTTTGTTCTTGGTTCTCCACTCGCATTCATCTTGCGTTTTGACTCATCTTCTTCGAAAGGTACTGTTCTATGGCCTAGCTTTCCACAGTTGTTTCACCTTGGTGGCGTTTGGTTCATCAGCGTTTGTCGATTTTGCTGTTGTTGATTCGACATGGGTATCATTCTGTTGTTGCTGTATTGTTTTCTGCGGTACTTGCACCGACTACTTTTTTGCGGGATTGCTTGTTGCATTCATGTCGATCCGTAATATGGTTGCATCGGTTTTTGATAGCTCTGTATCGGCAATACCGGTATTGGCATTGTCCAGGGTTTAACGATTTTTTGCTGTTGTGGTTGGCGTACTTGGGTTGGTTGATTATTCCACCGTTGCGGACACCATTGTACTAGCGGCTTTTGCAATCTTGGTAGTATCACTTGTTGGCCTATGCTCGATCTTGTTTGGTTTGTACTCGGTTTACTTGTTCGACTCAATTGTATTTCTATGTACTTTAGTCGTTGGTTGCTTGTAATCTTTGGTTCATCTGTTAATCCAAGTTCTCGACTGCTTCGGCCTTCTCTGTCAATGTCGTAAAGGCCTCTTCTTTGGTTGAGCACAGCCGATTTCGCATTTCGTTCTTCAATCCTGTGATCAGCTCAGATTTGATAACTTCTTCGACGGTTGATTCGGGTACGTATGCCTTTCGCGGTTAGATATCGTGCAGCGTACAGTCGTAAGCCGTCCACGAAATTTTTGACCTTTCCCGTTTGTCGTAGACTTTGCAGCTTGTTCATTTGATATGTCAGCTTTTCAGCACGTCGAATCTTTCTTTGAGTCTTCTGACCTGTCCATCGTAGTTGTTTAGTTCTTTAGCTTTTCCGAGCGTTAGCACTTTCAAATATTATTCAGCTTTTCCGCGCATCTTTGCTTTTAAGACTCGGAGTTTTTCTTGCTCGCCGTCGATCCCATCTCCCTCCCGTCGCTTTCTCGAGTTCTTTGCGAAATTTCTCGAAACTGCTCTCGCCTTTGTACGCTGTAAGTTTCGAACTCCATTTTTCATCTTGACCATTATCGCTTGACCGTTTGTTGCATAGTCGCGTCTGCTTACGGCATTTATTTGATCGCCACCTTGATCAAGGCTTCGATCAGTTGTTTGTTCATCGCCATTAGGTTGTTGTTTTGTTGTCTTTCGTTGTTACCGTCCTTAGTTGCAGTTGTTGGACTTGGTACACATACGGTGTTGCTGTCGCTAGCGGTGTTCCGGGATTAATCATCGAATTGCTCCCCGTCAGTGATATTTAATTGTATTGAGAGACCAGTGGCGTCGTGACGTAATGTCTGTATGCTCCGTTTTGCATTACACTGGCTAGTACAAAGTGGAGGGCCCGGCATCTTCGGCTTCCCCACAAAGCAAAACGGAAATACTCCCGGCTCAAAGCCCCATGCAGAGAAAAATGAACGCCTAAACGCGACAAAATCCGGCGACACTGTCCCCCACACGGGAAACTCCGGCACCCTCGGCTGGTGGGAGGGGGAGGGCGAGGCTGGGCGGGGAAAGGGGGGTGGGCCCCCGGCTTATAATTTCCGAGGTTTGGACTAGCCAGTTACACCGGTTGCTATATTGCGCCCTTGGTTCCATGTGCCCACGGTTTGAAATTCACCGTAATTCGTTGTCACGTACCAAGTTTGCGCTTGGTTCGATGTGTTCACCGTATTAATTACGCCAAAATTTGTTGTCGCGTTTGGAACTTGTTCCCGCGCGTTGATTCTTTGATTTGATTCGTATATTGCTTTTTCGTATTTGCACTGGTTTGTTTCTTGATTCTTGAAGTTAGAACTTAAACAAAAACAAAAGAACAAAACGAAAGGAAAAACCCTAGGACAAAAGAGGGAAGGAGAGATATAATAGAGAAATTGGAGACCAACCCGGGGTTTTAGAAGTTTTCGGAGTTTTTGGCCCGGGATTTCCCCTGTAGCCTAGTGGATGCCCAACACTAACAACTGTTGCTTTGTTTTTGTTTCTTGGGGGTACGGGTTGGAGGGTATTTTTCCTTATGACGGCTATCGGTATTTAAAAGGGGACGGGATTCGTTACCGAGAGATCGTGCGGTTCGAGGTGTGGCCAGTAGAATGCCGGTGGGACGCTTGGTTCGGCGCGTGTATTCTTTTCGTGAGCGATACTATATATATAGTGCCTTATATTTCGCGATGCGGCGCGAGCCTTTCTCGGCTCTATTACTCGAGTTCCAGATAACTGAGCAACAGACACGTATATAGGTTTATTACAAAGTGATAAAATGTCAATGCACTGATATCACAACCGTGTCTTTTCGGCACTAATCTTGATTGCCGTATTAAAATCGTAGTATCGTTCTTCTAGTTCGTGATAAAAAGCCGCGGCACTATTCTTTAATGCCGTATTGATTTTTAGCTCACAATTGCCTTTAGGTGAAATGGCAATAGCAATTAGTAGCACACTCGTATACATACAGCAGTACTATTGTTTAGTACTAAATTATTTTCAGCTCACACTTATACTATCACCGGTTTCGTACTATTCGGTTCTTTGGTCGTTGTCGACTATCTCCAAATTCTTTCGATTTCGATTCGGTTGTTGTTGCGTCGTCGGTTTATACCATTCCTAATGGATTCTTTATTCGGTCCGATTCGAATTTATTTATTCGTCGTTCCGATTCCATTGTCCTTCGTCGTTCGTTGATTCTATCTGGTTCCCTTCTTGTTGATCATTTTAGGTCGGCATGAGTTCCGAGATTCGCGGTGCCCCCGGACGGATGATGACTGGTCCAATCTTCCCTCATTATTTGCCTTCGTGACCAACTAAAGTTTGGTGAGGAGATGACGTCCGGACGGCTCGACCCCTCCTCCACCTTTCGCGGGCTTATAGTTGTTCACTTGTCGGGAACCTGCCCTGTGGACTTTGTGCGTCCAGGGACTGTTCTTGTGCCGTATGAATTACTTGCAGGATTTGTTCTCTTTTATTTCCAATAAATCTACGGATTCTTCTTTTTGCTTGTTTGAATTAGTCTTCTGTGATCACTGTTGCGTTGTAGGTTCTTCCTTTAATGTATCCGAGCGCTATTCCGTTGCTGGCCCACATTTCACTTTCTTAGAATATCATTCTTGCGATGTCCCAATCCTTCCCAATGTCTTCATACCGTCAAATCTTTGGTTTTTTGGTACCATTCGTGATGTGATGTATTCCATCTGTTTATTCATAATGTCAGCGTAGTCCAGTGGAATCGCCATCACTTCTGGCAGATGTTAAACTTGTAATGTTTTGTTCTTTAACATATTCGTCAACCAGTCTTGGACGTTCTTTACATATTGTCGAACCACTTGACGGTATTCTTCTCCCGTGATCTTTAGTGCTCGGCATTTTATTCGGATCTTGGCTTCTTGAACCCGTAGTACCGTCAACCTTTGTGTAACTTTTCTTTCCTCCTCTAGGTTTCTTGTTTGAGGATTTCACGCCATCTATCTTGTACTTCGTTCACAGTCTTCTCCATCACCACTTCTGGTATGATTTCGACTTGTGGTGTATTGACCTGTGTTCCGAAGTAGCACAGTTCACCCCATAATTGATCTCCTTGTAGCGGTAGTTCCTCAATGAGTATTTCTTTCCACTGGAATACTTCCTCGCCTGGGTGTTTCTCGGGTGTCGTGTGGTACTTGTGGAAAGTCTGTGCCGACCGCTATATCTCGACACTGAATTGTTTGAGCGGTTGGTTCTTTTTCCTTTCGTTCAGCTCGACTTTGTCCCGGTATTGCTTGCAGTTCTTTGATTGTTTCCTGCAATTCTTTATTTTGTTCTTCCTTCGTAACCACCTGGGTTTCAATTTCCACTATTCCTTCTCGTGCCGATGTCACTTCTTCACGAGCCTCTTATAGCTGCCTTTGAATGTTATTCCTTGCTCGTTCTTGGGCTTCTTCGCGTTGTCGTGACAAAGTAAGTAATTCTTCGGCGTTCTGTAATTCAATCGTCTTTACTTGTAGGGCTTGTACTTTTTCTTTGATCTCTCAATCCATTTTGGCCACATGATATTAACTTTGATTAAATGCCTCCGACCATTCCCAATTCGTTTCGTCTTTTTCTTGGATTTCTTTCTGTAGTTCTTGTATTCGTGCCAGCGATTGTTCTGTAAGTTGGTGGAGTTGCGATGTCGCTTTCTCCAGATTCTGCTTCCCGATGAGCTTGAGCGGATCCCGGACGGATGACAAGCCCACCGATTTGTACCGCTGGTTCGACACTTTCTTTTGATATCGTTTCTTGTTCCCCTGCGGCTTTCAGCATTTGTGCTTGCTTGTGAAATAACCCCGGAGGGATACCAAGCTCACCAGATTGCATATCCTGCGTATCCCCGCTTTTTGGAACTTCTATCGTCTGATTATCTTGTTGTTGTTTTGGTCTCTGTGCTTCCAGAGTGTCCCAAAAATCGTATTTTTCTTTAGTTTCTTTTTGATGTTCTTCTGTTTTCTGTCGTCGTATTTCTTTCTGGGCATACGTTTGTTGGTATGCTCTGATCCGTGTTGCTGTTTGTTCTTAGTTTTTCTCTCTTCCCACTTCCCTTCGTATTGCGTCAATTTCTCGTTCGATCTTATTGGTTTCTGAAAATCCACAACGATTCATTCCAATATCGCCGATTTTTGCTGAGATTACTGCTCGTTGTTTCATGAGTTCGTTCAGTTTCTATTGCTTCGTCTTGGTCCACGGTATTTCGTTTGCGTATCTTGCGGAAAAGTCACCGTCTTCACGATAATTGACTTCTTCTTGGATATGGCTGAAGCGTTCTTGTTCTTCTGTTTCTCTTTCGTTGATCTGCCACAACTTGAATTTGTTAATTTCGAACCTTTTCTGTTTCACCTGGCGGTCCGGTCGCAATTCGAAGAAACTGTTGGCAAATTGTCGCTGTTGGCTGAGATTCGATTTTATCTTCTCATGGAATTCTTCTTGAATCTTTGTGAATGCCGCAATTTTCTTTAGTTCTTCTTCCATTGATTGCGGTGTCGCTTCGATTCGCACTCTTGGTGTCCGGTGCCATGGATACTTCTTTACGATTTTCTCGATCAAACTCCATGCTTCTTTGGTTTCTGTTTTATTGATTACTGTTTCATTCGCTCGACACGCCATAGCTAGTAACACTGGAAATAGTAGTCGTGACCGTATTGCACTACTTGTGTAATCGTCCACAAACTTTCTTTCCGTTGTCCTCGTTGGTATCTGGATCGTGTCGCGGCGAATAGCTTTTTGCTATCTTGAATCTTTTCGCAGTATTCCCCTGAGACATCCCTTCTTTTGAGGACGTAATGCTCCAACAGTTCTTGCGTCGTCATCTTTCTTCGTTCACCCAGCAGTTTTTGAAATTCGTCCATATCGATTGTTGTCAATTACGCTGGATATGGTTGATCTTTGAATACGTCCCATATGGGTTTTTCATCTTCTATGTTGTTCCACAATATAATGTTCCCGCTTTCTGGCTTTATTTCTTTATAAAACACTCCTGGTATTCGTCCCTTGAATTGTGAAATGTCGGTGATTCCCACTTCGCCATCACTTTGTCTGTATTACGACATATCGAAAGTGCTTCCCGGCCGTTAAACTTATCGTGTTAGTCCAGAATTCACCATCGATCCATGCTAAGCAGTCTGGATGAATACCATGTTCCTCACAGAATTCCGGAATTCTTTCCGATGTGAACGCCTTGAGTTTGTACGCCGGAATTTTTGCCACCACCGTTGCGATCGACAGGATGTTCGTACGTGTCAATTGAATAATTTTGGCGAATTGTTTTGCGCTTTCTTCGGTCTCAATTATGATTGCCCCTAGTCCCGTTGTAATATCGAAACCGAACACCATTTGATAGTCGATCTACCGTTGCGGCCATCGTGTAACGTGGAATGATGTTCTTCTATCATTCGGGCCTGGCGTGACATTCATTTGATTCGGGTTGTGGTTGAATGGATATCGTCTTTGAACAGCCATTCTTTTAAGTCGTCGTCCGATTTTCAAGCGTTGGTTCGTTCGTCAGTACTCCGATTATTGACCGTTGTTTCTTCGGGCGTTCTTGTTATCACCGATCGATTCGTTCGTCGATCGCAGTTCCGACCGTTCTTTTTGTCGCTTCAATTGGTCGATTCTTGGTTTGTCGTTTCGTTTTGACTCGTCTCGTGTCGCATTTACCCGTTTAGTTGAACCGTACGTTTTGTTTGGCCCGGTTATTCCTTCGTCCGACACCGCTTTCCTTCTCGTCTCCTCCACCACGGTTAATATTTTTGTTACCCCTATTCGCTTAACCTGTATATATATACGTAATTTGCTAAAATTAATAAAAATACAATATAGTTATTGCAATTAATTGTTTTCGCGATCATACAAAAATTTATAAATTATTTTAAGCTACACAATTGTTCTTTCTATCTTGTTTTTGCTCCATAGGTATGATAATGGGCTATGCCTTGCAAAATGTGCTCTTGCGTGGTATAAATTTTTATACAAGGGGAGCAATACCATAATGCTTCTTGCGGATCGTCTTCTAGACCTACGCACGCTTGATTAAACCATAAAAAACCTATCGCATTGCACCCATTTTATAATTAGTCCTGTTTCATTGCCTTCTCTCCATGACCCTTTACATCTTCCACAATAGTAATCTTCAGGTGCTAACCGCTGGCGTGATTCTCTTTGAACCCGCCTTAATTTGGCTTCATACCCCGGTAATCTTCCGGATCACCACCAAATTGTTTGAATTGCGGCAGTTGTACCATTTTGGCTGTTGGGTTGCGCTACCGACTTTTAGTAATAAAATGTTGGGGAATTTTACTTCTACTACCCAAAAGAGTCTATCGAATTCTGTGTGATATACGCTACTATAGGGTCTCATTGAAGATTTATTCGGATTTTTCATTAGTACTAAATCCCCCTTATTCAAAGTTCTTTTCTTCGCCCTTCTATCGAAATATTGTTTATATTGTGTTTGTGCTAAAAATAATCGCTTTCGGACTTGATCCCATGCTGTTGTTAACTTATCAATTAGTTGGGGTGCATATCCTTCGTCGGTGGTTGCTGTTAGATATCCATGGATTGGGTTTTCTCCCGGTAAATCGGGGTTGCGACCGTGTAGTAAGAAGAATTGGGTTTGTCCGGCTGATACGTGGACCGCTGTTCGATATGCGAAACATAGTGGTTCCAGGAATTGATCCCACTTATCGGGAATTAATTCTGTTGTTGGTTTCAGCATCGCTTAAAGTCTTTGGTTCCATCTTTCGACGAGCCCGTTCGATTGTGATGGTATGGTGCCGAATACACCTTCTTTGTTCCAATTTGTGCCAATTCTTTCGTAAACTTATCGGTGGTAAAGCAGGGTCCTTGATCTGTTAGTACTACTCCAGGGACTCCATGTCGGCACACGATTCTTTCGATAAAAAGTTTGGTAATCGTGTTAGCTGTTTGGTCTGGTGCTGCGAACGCCTCGTGCCATTTCGTGAATTCGGCTTCAGTTATTTCTGCTTCTTCAGGGTCGCCGGGTTGATCCAGTTCTAATTATTTCTCCGTATCGTTCGAGTTGTACTGTTCTTTTGTCGTTATCTAATAACGGTTCTACTTGGACTCTTTTTCTTGGTTGTTTCCATCGTTGTGATAACGGTTGCTCGGTTTGTCTTTCTTCGTTAAAGAGTTCGAGTATACTGTCCTTTTCTTCCGAAGTTTCTTCCCTAACCAGCTGCTTGTCTTCTTCGCTATCATCACTGAGTGTTATTGCGTTTCTACTTGATTAGACCTTTTGTTGTTGTTCACTGGGTTTCTTAGGTCCATTCTTTCTTTGACCCTTCTTCTGGTTTTGTGAGACATACGGCGCTTTCTTTCCTTGTTTCTTCCGGTTGTACTTCTTCCGTCCAATACCGGTTACTAATTCTTTACCTCTTCCCGTTTCGTTTTGACTTTCGATATCGGACCGCTGACTATCTCCTTTTGCGTTGGTGGTACTTGTACCTCTGTTTCGAATATCAGAGATACATTTGAGTCAGATTCTTCTTGATCCACCACAGCTATCGGATACTTTTTAATTCTTTGATTTCCTTTACATAAAATCTTCCTTAAGTATTTTTATTAGCTTCCTTTGTTCTTATTTGGATCGCCTGTTGTTGGTTCCCACCAGTTCTTTTGGTTACTAGTGGTTTGTACTGGTTCTTCGTTTCTTCACCATCGGATTCCATATTTTCGGTTCCACGAACTAAAATGTACCTTTCTTCTCCCATGGTCGCGTATCGACACAATCCAGTGTTCGAGCTTCATTAGGATGATCATACTTTTGGTTGAAGCGACCACTTGATGGAGAAGCTACCCTCGCTGTGGCGAGGTTTGTGATGAAAAACAATTATATACAATTATTTATGGTTGTAACACTTTGGCGGCGTGCAGACGGAGCTTGAAGGATGACAACGACGGTGCCCACACAATGTCAGAGGGTAGATCGTTCCAGATTCTAACCAATCTATACGGGAAGAAGTTTTTTCTCACATCTAGTCGCAGAACATCAAGTGTCTGCAATTTCAAGTCGTGTCCACGCGTTGACGGAAATCCAGGCCGGAAAAAAGATGATACATCTATGTCGACCCCTCCGTGGATCATCTTATACACTAAGATTAGATCATTGCGGAGGCGCCGAGTCTTTAGAGACTGGATCTTCAACTAGTTAAGTCGGTCGGTGTAACTGAGGTTGCGGATTTCAGGGAGAAGTTTTGTAGCAGATCGTTGAACTTTTTCGATAATTTCAATGTCTCTTTCAAGGTACGGGCACCATACAGAAACAGCATAGGTACTCGACATGAGGGCGTATAAGGGATCGGTAAAGACACAACCAGATTTTTTTCGTCCAGTTCAAAATAGTACGACGAACCATCACTCTATGGGCCTCGCGGAAACATATGCACAATGATCGGAGAACTTCAGCGAATCGCAGAAAAGGACACCCAGGGCACGTTTTGTTGTCGTGACATCCAGACAGTCATTCATTAGGCGGTAAACTAAACTTGGGTTATTGAATCCAAGGTGCATGACATGGTATTTAGCAGAGTTGACAGAGAGACACCATTTACGGCAGTGGGTGGAAAAATTGTCCAGATCTAGCTGGAAGGCATCGAATTCATACTCGAGAGCGGAAGAACGAATGAAACGCCGCGCAAGCCTAATATCATTAGCGAATTTATAAATGACAAAAGCTACGCTATCATTGATGTCGTCAATAAATATTAGGAAAAGCAGTGACCAAGTACGGTGCCCTGAGGGACACCACTCAGAACTGGGCTCCAGCTGGAATAACATTCGTTGACACATACGCATTGGCGTCTATTCTGCAAGTAGCTACGGAACCAGCAAAGGAGTGTTCCCGAAATACCATACATTTCGAGTTTTGTCAGCAGCGCAGCATGGTTAACTTTGTCGAAAGCCTTGTGGAAATCAATGTAAACTATATCCAGCCAAACTCCGTCGTCCACACACTTGGTTGCAAAGTGAAGATAAGTGAGGAGCTGAGTCGTAGTTGATCGTTTGGACATGAAACCATGTTGGGATCGATAAATTAAGGAATTGTCCAACAAAAAAGATGAAATACGCACTCGGACCAGCGATTCTAAAATTTTGCTGACGGCGTATGTCAAGCTAACAGACGATAATTCCCGGGCAAACATTTATCACTCTTTTTGGAAATAGGCACAACCTTTGCAAGGCCCCACTTGTCTGGCCATACACCTGAGGTCATAGATAAGTTGAATAGTTTATGGAGAGGGACAGTCAGGACCGACCTATAGTTGAATAAGAAACGATTGGTGGTGGCGTCGATGCAACATTTAACTTGGAGAGAGCGCAACGGACGTCATCCAATGAGAATGAAATATCACTGAACTATTAGTTTTGAACAGGATGGGTTGTGGGGCAAACTCATCAGCATTAAAGTCGGAACAAAAAAGTTATTGAAAATTGTTGCATCCTCATTAGATGAACTAGACATGACGGCGTTTGGATAGCGCATTGGTCCTATTGAGGACTTGACCTTACGACGACTCGAAGCGTATGCAAAAAAGGATTTACGGTCTGTGTCGATGTTTTCAGCTAATTTACGTTCATACGAACGGATGGAATACTCTATATGATTAGCTGCTATCAGTGATTTCCTCTCATAGTTCTCCCAAGCTGCGTTGGAGTTTGTCCTTCTGAACTTACGGTATGCATTATGCTTGGCTCTCATTGCAGACCAACATAAACCGTCGGCCCAAATGGGTTTACGACATCGGGTTGATTTTCGAGGAATAAATAAGTCGATGCAGGCAGTTAGGAGATGTAAAAGATTGTTCCAAGACTGTGATGCATCGGAGGATACAGCTCTAACTAGGTCAACAGAGTCCAAGTACTCACACATTCGTGCCCAAGGTGCGCGTCGCCAGTCGTGCATTAGAGAGCCAGTCCTAACATCAGGTTTATGAGAGCGGTTAGATAATTAGAACGTAACGCATTGGTGATCAGAAGACTTAAGAGTGGCAAGAATTCTATCTTCGTAACGGCGAATGGTTCGTTGGAAAAAATTAAATCGAGAATGTTTCTACCACAAGTACAGAATGACACATGCTGAGTTAACCCGGTGGCAAGAACAGTGTCCATAAACCAATCGTCACATGTGGGCCAAGAAATTTGTCCCAATCGACATTCGTCATATTGAAGTCACCACAAATGCAAACTAACCAGTATTTGTAACATGATGCTAATACATCTATAAGACTGGCTATGGCAATATTGTTCTCTGGGGATGAAGCGGGCGATCGATAAATACAACCAGTCAGTGTAACTAGATCTGGAGCATCCACTGCGTGGATTTCAATCAGAACTACATCTTCACAAGAGACAGCGAACTACTGGTGGTCTTGACATGCAATTCGCATTTTGGTGATATCGTCCCGGTTTGTATACGATTGTATATTCGTACTCAAGAATCTTGTTCGCCATTCATGCCAATCGCACGCTCATTTGTTCCAACGGTCGTTTCTTATTGAGAATCTGGACCATGGTCCGTGATGATTGTCGTATGGTTTCCCAACAAGTACGGCAGGAAATGTTGCACCGCGCAAATAACTGCCAGGCATCCTTGTTCCGTTATCGAGTACCGGGTTTCTTAATAGCGGTACTTGTTGTTGCCATAGTGGATCACATGTTCGTTTCCCGTTTCGTCTTCTTGAGATGGGATATATCCGATATCATGCTTGCTTGCGTCGGTGTACAGGATGGATGGTCTGTACGGATCCGGATATCCCAATACTGGAGGGGTTGTCATCTTGGCCTTCAGGCTATCAAATATTTGTTGGGTATCTTCCGTCCATAGTTCACTGAATTTCGCCGTTCTTGACCGCTTGTTAGTAATGTCGTAAAGTGGTTCTGCTATAGTGTCGTAGGCGGGTACGAATTGTCTGTAGTATCCGGTTAACCCAAGGAAGCTCTTGAGTTGCGTCACCGTCTTCGGTTTCGAGAAATTCTGTATCTTCTCGATCTTTCCAGGGTCCGTTGAAATTTTTTTGTTCGACACGATGTATCCCAGGAATGAAATTTATTCTTTCAAGAATTCGCACTTTGACCCATTTGTTATGAGGTTCGCTTCGCGAAGACGCTGTAATATATGGCTAATGTCGTATATATGGCCCCAGTATGACGTTGAAAATATTATATCACCGAGGTAGCATAACCACGATTCCTTTAGGAACCAAAATCAATTGCATCATTCTTTGAAATGTTGCAGGAGCGTTTGTCAATCCAAAAGGCATGACATTGAAGTCGAATAGACCGTCGTGGCAAATGAACGCGGTCTTTTCTTCAGCTTGCTTGTTCATCGGGACTTGCCTGTATCCCGACTTGAGGTGCAAGGTTGAAAAATACTTCGCTCCGCGTAACGCGTCCAACATCTCGTCGATTCGTGGTAACGGAAAACTACCACGCTTTATGATTGAGTTGAGCATTCTGTAATCGGCACAGAATCTTTTTGATCCGTCCTTTTTGTCGGTCAATACGATTGGTGATGCCCATGGACAATAGGATCTTCTGATCACTCCTTGATCCAACATCTGTTGAACTTGCTTGCTTGCTTGACTTCAGTCCACGTACGGTAGACGTCCCATTGGTTGTTGCACCGGTTTCTCGACCCTGGTTTGGATGTAGTGTTCCACTTGCGTATTGATCCCGATGTCGAAAAGACGTCTTGGTAGTTGTGAAGTACTGTTGCTAAGTACGCCTTTCCTTCCTCATCCGTAACGAATTTCTCCAAATCGATTTCGGCAGGCAGTTCAATACTGTTCGTATGCTCGGTTTGGCGTATCACTTGTTCTTGGAATTGCCCGATGTTGAACCGTCGTTGTTCTTTCTTTCATTCATGGAGTTACATATTCACAAGTGATATCGTTTGTGGATTCCTTATTTGAATTTCTCCGGTCCATGATTTGATTATCGGTTTTCCTCTTTTTCCAACTGTAATCCATTCTGACTCATTTTCTTGTTTTCTTGCTTGATTCTTTATTTCTTTTTGCTTAAACCGGTCAATCGCTCTTTGTGCTTTCTCTTCATCAACCACTGTTTTCACGATCGTGTCTTCGACTTTCCGTACCAATGGTTGATCTTCAATTATCTCCATCTCGACTGTGTTTAGGTTGCACACCGGTATCATGATGTTGCCTTCTTCCACCTTGGCGATACTATTCGCTATTGTCAATCCATTGTTGGTCTTCAACAAGGGTTCCACCACTACCGTGTCACCTTCTTTTGTTCCTTCCGGGATCTTCATTTCGATGAACTTCGCTGACCATGGTGGAATCACTTGTCTATACGAACACTTGCAGATTTCCATATGATGGTCATCTTCTCGACTGATCGATCCCATTTCGTCAGTTCTCCAACAATGTGGTATCGGTTGATCGTTCATCTTGATTCGTAGTTCTTGATAATCGATCACCAAACGCTGCCAAGAAATCGTGTCCATATATCGCAACTTTCGGAAAGTTCTTGATTACGATGAACCGTATTTTCCGTACTTTCTTTTCGAGATGGACTTGTACGAAGAAGTATCCTACCGCTCTTTCTGTTAGATCCCCATTCAATCCAACAGCGCATAGTGCGGTTTCTTTGAGCGGTAGATGCTTGAAATGTCTTTCCTATTGTTCTTCGCTAATGATCGTTATTTGCGATCCCGTATCGACCAAAACTCGGAGCTTCTTGTTTCCTTCTAGGTATGCACTAATGTAGTACCTTGACAGGCCTGTCGGATCTCTGCACGGTTTGCGTTCTTCCGATTGATCCACTTGGTTCATTTCCATGAACGTTTCTTTCTTTTCGCCTGCGCATATATCTTCTATTTTCTCTAACTCCTTTTGAGTATTCTCTTTTCTGTCTACTCCGCTCGCTTTTGATGGTCGATTGTTCATCGTCTCGTTTGATTGATTCGGTCGACTTGACAGTATTCGATATCGGTTTCGATTCTGTTGTTGATTTTCCGTTCGGGTTTCTCTTATACTTTGTCCCGTGTTTCTTAAAGCACGTCGTTCCGTTCTGTGGCCCAACCGTTGATTTTCCACCGTTATTGGCATTCTTTGTTGTCGCCAATTCATTTGCGGTTGCATCGATCGTTGCGGTTCTTGCATAGGTTGCATCGTTTGTTACATTCACGCTTGTCCATAGTACGGATGCATTGGTTGTTGGTAAGTCATCCCGGTTTGCATTGGAATTATTGGTTTCGCCGTTATCCCCGGTTGTGCAACTTGTTGCTGTTGTGGTTGTTGTGCTTGCAACGGTCGATTCTTCCACGGTTGTTGTTGCCACTGTAGTTGTGTTCTTTGTACATTCGGTCGCCAAATCTGTTGGCTTGTACTTGGTTCGTTTGGTTGACGTTCGGTTGGATTGGATCTCTCGAAATCTTGGTCGTTGTTCGCTCATACCTTCCAATCCTTGAGTCATTGTTGGTCGAGGTTCTCCACCGCCTCGGCTTTCTCTGTCAATGTTGCGAAGATTTCTTCCTTTGTCACGCATAATCGGTTTCGGGTCTCGTTTTTTAACCCGGTAATCAACACGGACTTAAGGACTTCTTCAACAATTGGTTCGGGTGTACCTTTCGTGGTCAAGTGTCTTGCTGGATAGACCCGTAGTCCATCAACGAAGTCCCATTTGCCGTAGACTTTGTAGCTTAATCATGTGGTTCGTCAACGTCTTCGGCACGTCAAATCTTTCCTTGGACGAGATCACCAGTTCGTTGTAATTACTGAGTTCTTCGGCCTTCTCAAGCGTCAAGACTTCCAAGTATTCTTCCGCTTTTCCGCGCATCTTAGCCTTCAGACCTCTTAGCTTCTCTTGCTCGCCATCTATTTCGTCTTGAGCCAACGCTTTCTCAAGTTCTTTTCGAAATTTCTCGAAGCTTGACTCGCCCTTGTATGGCTGTAGATTTCGAACTTCATTCTCCATCTTGACCATGATTGCTTGATCGATTGTTTGTTGTGTCGTGCTCGGAACTTGTGGCGTTTCTTCAGTTGCCATCTTGATCAATGCTTCAATCATTTTCGTCATCAAGTCGTTGTTCTGTTGTACTTCTTGTACTTGATTCATGATTTGGCTCGTTGTTATTGCTTGTTGTGGTTGATGGTACTGGCATACATAAGGTGTTGTTGTTGCCAATGGTGCTCCGGGATTAATCATTGAATTGCTTCCCGCAATTGGGATTTGATTGTACTGTGGTACCATGAGCGTTGCACCGTAGTGTCCATACGCGTCGCGTTGTATTGCACCGATTGCTATTTGTTGCACTTATTTCCATGTGCTCATCGTTTGATAAGCTCCGCAATTCGTCGTCACGTATGGAGCTTGCGCTTGGTTACATCCACTTGTGCTTTGGGTTGCACCGAAACTCGTTGTCGCACTAGGAACCTGTAGTTGATTTCTTGTGTTCATCGTTTGAAATACACCGGTTCGTTCTTTATTTGCTCCGGTTCGATCTTGTATTGCACCGAATTGCTCTTGATTTGTATCGAATTGTTCGTGAATCATGTCAATTTGGTCTCGGTTTGTGTCGCATCGCATTTAATTCATGCCGATTCGATACTGGTTTGCAACAAGTTCATTGTAATTTGCACCGAATTGTTCCGGGTTTGCATCGGTATGCATTTGAATTACACCGAGTTGACCGTAATCTATGTCGGTTTGATCACCTTTTGCGTTAAATCGGTTTTGACTTGCACCGGTTTGTTCTTTATTCGTACCGGTTTGATCGCAATTTGTCTCGGGTTGATCTCGGTTCACGTTAAGTCGCGTTTGGGTTGCACCGAATTGGTCTTTCTTTGCACCGAATTGATCGTTATTCGCACCGAATTGAACATGGTTCGTGGCGCTTTGATCTCGGTTTGTACTGAGTCGTGTTAGAGTTGTTCTAGGATGGTCGTTAATTACACCGAATGAGTCGTAATTAACGTCAAATTGGTCTTGGCTTGCGTTGGGTCGTATTGATTTTGCACCGGTTCGTTCTATGATTGCACCGAATTGATTGTAGTTTAAGTTGGGTTCGTCGCGATTTACATTGGATCGCTCTTGACTTGCACCGATTACATTGAATTGCGTTCGATATTCACCGATTATTGTCTATTCTCTTCGTTTCTACTCGACTTTTGTTGCTCGTAGATTTCGACTGTACTTCTTATTGCACCGATTGTTTCTTGGTCGTTATCCATAATCATTATCGATTGTTCTTGCTCCGATTCTTTTTCATTGTTCGGTACCGTCCATACTTGGCCTCGGTTGAAGGGTCTTCGTTGACTTACGTTATCTTGCCACATTTCGATTCCTTCATCCTCATCGGCATTTGTGAATGTTTTCTTGGTTGTGCCGGTGGAATCTGCGATTCGTTTTGGTCGAAACTCTGGCATAATTGTTGCAGTTCTTTGGTCAAAGTTGCATGCTTCTTTATGAACTGCAATTGCCTTTCTTTTTGTTGTTAGAGTACTTGCATCATTTTTCGGGTTTCTTTTTCCCGTTCTTCCATTGTTGTGAATAGTTCGTCAATACTTGTTTCTTCTTGAAACGTTTCGGTGTACGTTTTTTGTAAGTTTCTTCCGTTTTGTTGTTGCTGTAGTTCTTCTTGCTGTAGTTATACTCCGTTCTGGTTTTCGAGTTAGTTCTTTTGGTTCTTGTGTTATATTCTGGTTTTTCGTCATCGGTTTCCCGTTTTGGACGTTCTTTTCTTCCATCGTCGATTCTTTCGGAGCTGCTGCATTCGGTGGTGTCCTCTGAAGTGGCATTTAATAGTTTAGAATTTAAACAGGCTTACGTAAAAACGTCCTGGTTATAAGGACTACTAGTTCCTGATACAATATAACTAATCCTTATTTTATTTTGGCTTCTGTCCAATTTACGGTCAATGGGGGTTGCTTTTTGGGTTTTCGAAAAATACTGACCAATTTTATTTTATCTTCAAACTGTCCCACTTTTACACAGCATCATGGCCAGCATGTTATATTTTTAAAGTTCCAAAGTGGTAGGAGTTGGATGAGGAATTTTCTTTATGTCGGTTATAGGTACTTAAAGGAGGACGGGATTCGTCACCAAAAGATTGTCGGTTCTACGTGTGGCCAGTATAATGCCGGTGGGACACTTAGTATGGAGCGCGCCTTTCTTTCGTGAGCGACTCTAGTGCCTTATATTTTCCGTTGCAGCGTGGTCTTGCTCGGCTCTACGTGCTCGAGTTCCAGATATCTTGACAACAAACACGGATATAGAATGTTTATCACGAACGATAAAACGTTAGGCATTGATAACACCGTCGATCACTTTTGGCACTAGTTTTGACAACTGTTTAAGAAATACGTATCCTTTCCAATATATGCTTGATTTCGAAAAGCCTCGACACTGTTCTTTAGTACCTTTACTTAACTCAGACCGGCTTCGCACTAGTTTTTCACTAACGGTTGATTGAGTTCTCGCCACCAAAACGGAGGTACTTTCTTTAGTATTAGATTGCTTTCAGCTCACGCTTATATACCACCGGTTTCCTTGTACAGTCTGACTCTTACTATTGCACAGTCTGATACTCGATTTGCAGTCTGACGTTTCACTTTCACTATGCACTTCGGCCACTGAATTCGGTACTCTCGATAATCCCTATCTAGTACTTTTGTTCTTAGGTTAAGTTATAGCTACCGAATACTTGACCTAGTCCTTATCCCTAAGTTATCAAAGCCATTGATAAAGGTTACACTTGAGCGATAGTGGGTATATATGGTTTATTTTGTCTGTTACGTTACTAACGTTATGGTTTTAACACAACACACTCCCGGACGGAAAGTGTTCCATGCGATTATGTAATTACCTCAACCTAGGCCTTATATTTACGCTAATAGTGCCAGTTATATTACACAGGCCGACCCCGGACGGAAGTCAGATCACGTTATTTGAACTGTACAGTACCGGTCGACTACTATGCAGTTGAAGTTTGCTCAGCGTATGCCCCCGACGGATGACGATACTGGTATTTAGGTAAGATGCTGATGCTCAAGTTTTCGGTCATCCGAACCAGTCGCCTTACTCGCCCGGTCTACTCAAGAATAATGCTCCCACGTCGACGACCCCGGACGGATGCCAGACGACGCAGTTACACTACAAATATTTTCGAGTCCCGCCTGCACTCTCGCCCTGGTTTCCACTCACGCGACACAAAAAGGGCCGAAATTTTTAAAGTATTACTAAGCCTAATACGTTTCTACTAACTACCGCCCCTATTAAACTTATAGCCGCTTCCACTATTTTATATGGAAAAGTAATATTACTAAATAAAACACTATTAGAAATAGGGTTACTTATTTGTTTCGCCATTCACGGTTTTTCTCTAAAATTAGGCCTTTCTTCAATCTAGTCTAACAGATCACGTAACAGGACACACATTCTTTGCGCTTTCGAGCAAAGAACCAATTCTGTCAATTCCGAAAAGAAAAGGAAACCGGAGTATAGGCGTTTCCGAAATGCCAAGTTACTAATCTACTGGGCATAAGGGCCGAGTGTAAGCACGTTTCCTGTAAGACTGCTGTAGATCAATAATCAGTAATCAATACTTCAGGCACACACATACACTCATCAGTGCACTCTAAACAGCTTCCGATCATCGCAAACCAAGAATACAAAAACTAAAATCGAAAAGTATTAGCTAGGTAAACATTAAAACAACGCGTGATTATGTACGAAAAAGTGTTAATCAGAACCAAATAATTCGATCCGCGATCCTCCGAACTCATACTAGGCTGACTTGAAAAACAAAACAAAATCCTTAACTATACATAGCTATTAGACTACAACATGCAAATTAGAGACTAAAAAGGAAGTAAGTTTCAAAATTTTGATAAACGAAATATTTGGGGGAAACCCCAAGAACCCCTTCGTAGCCTACGGGACCCCCGACACCCTCAAAAACAACGGCCAATACGGTGTGCTAGTCCAAAACCACTAGCTATGATCATTTAACCTTTTACATCATCGATACGAAGAAAACAATATATCCAGGTCGATTGTATTTGACGCTTCGGCCCATGTAACCCTTATGGGCGGAAATAAAATGCAGGCCATGCTGTTCTCGATATACTAAGCCCAAGCCTTAGCCTTAGCCTAAGCAAATGTCCTTATACGAGACAAACACTAAGCTTCAGTCTAAGTCGGGATAGATTTTAGCGTTAGCAGAATCTATTTTTTGAGCCGACCCGATATTTCCACTGAGAAACGACCGCAGTATTTTGTCAAAAAACTATGTTTAAGCGTGTGAACTTTAAAATTGTTCGTCTGGAAATTAGTTTAGACTTTACGGACACGCAATTTTCAGAAGTCAAAAGACATTGACGTATCACTGCGTAAGAAAGCGTCAATAGTATTGTTTAGCGCGATGCTATACATCAGTAAGCA
Source organism: Trileptium ribeirensis (assembly GCA_030248225.1). Taxonomy (NCBI): domain Eukaryota; kingdom Metazoa; phylum Nematoda; class Enoplea; order Enoplida; family Thoracostomopsidae; genus Trileptium; species Trileptium ribeirensis. The sequence continues at coordinate 3,496 of JASANE010029006.1, read as the reverse complement.
GACACTATCGTCTAACTTCCTAAAACTACCTGCTGTTTAGGGTCCTGCCGTAGAATTTCCTGACGTATCCTGTATGATATTTTCCCGAACATTTGAAACCAGCGTTCTAGCCACCCTTACGTTCAAATAAAAAACCAAAAGTCCATCGTTATTTACAAATTGTGCGCTAAGTCTTATGTATTATATAATTATTTACTAGATATCCGGTAGCAAAAAATTTAGTACCCAAAAATTTGGTAAATTTTTATATTATAGGTTCAGTAAATACCATACCTGTCGAAACAGGAGTTCATGGTAGGACTACCGCCCTTGAAGGCATCGGATGATGCACCCAAATCTATGGTACCCAGCTGAAGATGTCACTCTATTACCTTCCCTTGAATGCGTCGCAAGCGCATAGACGCTATTTCTGGTGTGGAGGGCACTGCACCACTTCCCCACCGTCGAAACTTCGGCTACACCGGAGACTTCCCCCGTCGCCCCCACAGCCTCTTAAAAGAGCTTCTCTTCGCCGATACCAGTTGACTTGCCATGACACCTCTGATCGCTGACATGTTTTATATGATAATCAATAATTAAATGTTAAGTTGCCATAAATATCAGCATTTAACAACGAAACGTTGGAACATGTGTCAAGATAACGAGAAAACTTTAGGTAGTCACTACCAATTCGAAGGAACTATTTAATATTACGCTATTTCTAGAACGAATACGTAGGAGTCTCACCTGATAAAATTTAATCGTTTAAAAAAGATAAAATCAAAAATACAGAGCCCGCAGCATGTTCCTTAATTTCTGGAATAGGACTTTAATTGGGGAACTGAATGAGAGCTGAAAGGGCTTTTGCATGATTTGTATTTGTCATGCATGATAATTTGCTAAAGATAAAACAACTGGAGCATCATAGGAGTATATTTTTGGCACGGACAGTTGGAGGCATAGCCTAGCCAATGACGAATTAATAAATAAGTTCGCGTTTAAATGTGCTGTGACAACTCAACTACCAAGTGAAACATGCATTGCAGTTGCTGAACGTTCCGTGAATAGCTATTGATCAAGATGTTGGCATGAATCACGCGATTACATCATGTAACTAGCTGACTGAAGATATGATGCAATTAAGCATGATGCAATTCGAAATGGTCCACTTCTGACGCCTCCGCGCGTGGGCCGATTTTACTATAAAATCTAATGACTTTGAGTGCAATTTCGTCAGTTTTCCTATGCTTCCTTTGTTGTTTTGTACTTTATGTCTTCGCCAATAAAATTGTGGTTGTTACCTACTGGTCTCCCGCTCTCTAGCTGATTCTGGCGTGTTCAGTTGGTTTCAGGCAAGCTCTCTCAAGTTATCAGTTTGTTTTATCTTGCTGGGTTTCCGTGTTTCAGTACTCAACCATTCTTCCAGAATCCTGTGGTCACGACAGGGTTTTAGTGGCGATCAGTGAGTCTGTACAAGGACCAGTTCTGGCCCTAAGGGATCCCAGCTGCACCACCATTTCTCCCAGTGTGGTGCCCGGACAACCCCGGCTTCCACGACTCCCCGGTGATCTATGCGATGACCTAAGGGAACCGCTTAGCTTAGCAGGCCGCCGGCGGGTTAGCCAGGGTGTTCGGCCTGGCCCCTATTTTGGCCCACGTGTCTAATGGCATGAAGGTCCCCCTGAGGGAGAGTCAACCCCTAAGCCTGCTCACAGGTAATAAGGCTGACTCGCCTTTCCCTCAATCGTACTTAAATCCTTGGTCCTTAATGGTAGCGAATTTTCCTATTTTGATCCAAGGCTATTACCGATTTCTTAATGGGTAAAGCCTGATTTAGTTCGCGGGACTACCTCGAGACTATTTTGTCTGTGACCCTGATTATTAAACTGCCAGGTAGTGACCCGAATGGAGACCTTGTCCTCTCTTCTCTTTGCAAGGGAACTCCTAAATCCGATTGAACATATCGCTAGGTATATTTATTGAACACTCTAACATTTTATTCGCGTAATACATAAGCACTCATGGAATTATAACGTGCACAACTATTTCCATACGGTGACACTTGCGGGTACCACGCAGTGCACCCTTACAACGTATAAATACTTGGTGATGTGAATACTTATTAAGCCTACCTAAGAATCAGCTCAGCTTGCGCCTACGTTTGGTATCCTGAGGGCTGCCTTACCCGCCTGACAGGGCGCAAAAATGAACTTTCCTTGCCTGTGGAAAAGCTCCAGGCCATTGGACACTCTCCGGCCATTAACCTCCTTTCACCTTATACTCCATCTCGTACTTTATCTGGAGGCCGGACGTCAGCTGCTGGTTACTTGTAATGAAAGTTTGTCATCTACTCTGCGTGCGCCAGGGTCAGGTTAAAACGCGGATCGTTATTAAAAGAGGGACGCGCTGCTGCGCCTCCCGAGTTTTGTTTGCCTTGTAAAACTGTTTTGAATCGATGATTTACATGAAAACGGGGCGCTATATCGAAGCCCACCGTGTCTAAACGGTTTAAGGGCCCGCGCCGATAAATTTCCTTCACAGAAAAATCTGGGGCGATAATTACTTTGTGTCCTCCTCAGGACCGTCGCTCGTCTAACGGGTGCGAGCACGAGAATTTACCTAAAAGCTGACTCAACTATAGATTGCAGCTGACTCCGTCTCGCTTCCTAGTCCGGTAATTCACTCCTTGGAGTAGCCTTGATTCAATTGGAGGTCCGCAGTCATTTGCCAGTATGGACAGGGCACGTGCTGCCGCACCCTCAACGAATTGCTCAGTTTGAGTACCAAAAGAGACTGGTTGAGATTTAAGCTTAAAAGCACTTCGGATACCCCTGCATGGTTAGGCTAACAGATTTGCAAACCGTGAGAAATGGGGACAACAACGCACGAAAGGTCCTGACACGTCACTCCCTATGGAGCGGCCGCATCGACCCATCGATGATTGTTCTATTGTAAAATGAGTGACGGGGTGCTCTACCGTGTCTAAAACGGCCTGAGACCCGTCTGGATTTTTGGGGTTAATTGACTGAAATTTTTGTTCGGAGCGGGACGAATCTCAGAGTAGAAGCTCGAATTTCGGGGGCTAGCGTCAGGGGTTCCATTCTCAAATTTTTGTTTGAATTGTTCCCTACGTGCAAATGACCGCGTCCATCCCGAGCGGACTGCTCTCTCTCTGCCTACCCAATAACTGGGTCTTTAAGTCGTGTGACCTAGAGTAGTTCTTATATATTTTCCTATGACTTAAACTCGACTCAAGCTACAACTTCGGAAGCGAGCACGGAAGGAGCACCGGTCGAAAGTAGCTCCATTGTCTCTTGAAGACCATTGGAAAAATTAGACTTGTTTTATCGTGCCAATTTGTGGCGGGATCTTAAACTATTTGATGAAAATTATTACAGTCTTCTACCGTGTCTAAAACGGCCTGGAAGGCTGTGTTTTTTAAGCGACTTAACAGTGGGCCGTCCAAAAGAAACACTCAGGGATTAGATGCTCGAAGTTTTGACGGGGTAGCCTAGCA
>JASANE010029005.1:0-14261 GCA_030248225.1 Trileptium ribeirensis | reverse complement strand
TGGTTGTTTCAACTCCGTCCTGTTTTGTTTAACTACCGTCTTTCTGGAAAGTTGGTTCTTACACCAATAAATGTCATCATAATAGCTCCAGTGAAAATACTCATTGACAAATTTAGCTGACTAATGTTTGGTCAGACCTTCATCTTTAATGACTCAAAACTTAGATTTCATTATGTCCGAGTAATTTACGCAAATTTGTTATATATATTCTATGTTATGGCATATATATTTTGTATATATAAAACATACATATGTTTATATATTATATATAACGTATATATATTATATATATAACATACGTATGTTATATATGTTGTATATATTATAAATATTAATATAAATAAATAATATATATATAAACAAATAAATAATTTCTAAATATAAACCGAAATTGCTTCCAGTAATGCACTGTCCTAGAGCAGTGCCCTGGCGCTGGTACGAACCTTAATCATATGACCAAAACCAACCGGGTTCCCGAAATTACTTTAATATAAATATTATTAATTATTAAATAATATATATGAATATATTTTACTAATTACTAAATATTGCTATTAAGTTAGTAAATCTATTTTACTACATTTATTACTATATTATATTATAAATATAATTTACTAAAATTTAATGATATATTTACAATACAAATACAACTAAAATTTTATTTTCTTCTTTCAGTTTGCATCCAGGATCGTCGTCGGATAATGCTGAAGCTTCGCGGTGGTGCAATTGTTAGTGGCCTGCAACTGCCACAATGTACCGACGGGGGGCACTATAAACCGATACAGTGCGATCGACACGATAAAGATGACCAGGCTGTGCTACCGTGTTATTGTGTCGATCAGCAGACCGGCATCGAAATTCCAGAAACACGACGGGCAAAAGAGGATGAAGCTATTTCGGAGCCGTGTCCGGGTAAGTCGAAGGTTTGCAAAAAAGGATGAGGCTATTTGGTAGGCGTATCCGGGTAAGTCGAATACGTGCAAAAAAGGATGAGACTATTTGGGAGTAGTATCCGGGTAAGTCGAACACTTGCAAAAAAGAATGAGGCTATTTCGGAGTTATGTCCGGGTAATTCGAAGCCATGAAAAGAGGATGAGGCTAGTTGAGAGTCGTGTCTGGTAAATCGAAAGCATAAAAAGGATGAGGGTATTTGGGAGCAGTGTACGGGTAAGTCGAAGACGTGCAAAACAGGATGAGGCTATTTCGACGCTATGTCCGGGTAATTCGAAGCCATGCAAAAGAGGATGAGGCTATTTGAGAGCCGTGTCTGGTAAATCGAAGACATACAAAAAATGATGAGGATATTTAGGAGCAGTGTACGGGTAAGTCGAAGGCATGCAAAAGAGGAAGAGGCTATTTCGGAGCTATGTCCGGGTAATTGGAAGCAATGCAAAAGAGGATGAGGCTATTTGAGAGCCGTGTCTGGTGCTTAGAAGACATACAAAAGAGGATTAGGGTATTTGGGAGCAGAGTACGGGTAAGTGAAAGGCATACGCGAGTGAATTTCCATGGAAATACAAAAAAGCTGAGTTTAAAAATACTCATTCAAACATACAGTAGCTTGTGCTAGATGTATAAATATCGTAACTGCAACGCATATTCAGTGATATTATTAAATAAATTTTTAACGGAAATATGCCAAAAACCAGGTATTCGCAGATTAAAAAAGTATCTCTCACTTGAACAAATCATGCATCGCATGAAATCACGGTGTATGTCATTCAACACAAAATAATAAAAAGTTAATAAAGACATATATCGTTAGCATATGATGTGATTGTTCCATGATACTATTAAGGAACTGGTTTATTAGCGCGATAGAACAAAAAAAAATCAAATTTTGGCATGCCCTCTCTGGAATAAACACAGACGAAGTATATATGTCATTAAATACAAAAAATTACAAATTTGAGTGGGGCATGCAACGAAATTATGCGATTCCTACTACGGAATAACCCTATGGCAATTAGAAGATATACGCGTCCGTCTAACTATGACAGTTCAAGACAAAACACAGCTTCCGCAAATGTAAAAACAACAATATATATAACAGGCTTCAGGTTGAACACGTGACCCCAAAATTGTATAAACCCACCGGTCCGCGCGACACATCTAGTCTCACGAACGAACTATGAAAATTAGCAATATATACGTGGCTAATGACGACCCTAACGTCACCTGCAGTCCACCCACGGAGAGCAATCCAATTCATGACGAGGACGTAGTCATCTAACAAGTCGCGAAAACTACAGAATTTTTGGTAGTGGTTATGGATTATTTGCAACAAAATTATGTGCATACATAAATATGTTGTATGTTATAATTTATATAACATTTTCATGTGAAATTGCATAAACAAACCTTTGAATATTACGCCTATTTTATGTAAAATGTTTGATTTTTAGCACATAGCTTATTTAAATTTTTATGTAGCAAATATATCACAAAATTTAAAATTAATGTACAAAAATTATAAATATGTATAAAAATTTTTGCATTAGCTGTTTTGTTTTTCATGAAAAATCATGTATAAATTTCATACATAAAGTTATGTTTCATTTAATGGTAACAATATTCTTGCATTAAATTTGATTCATTTAACACGAATAAAATTTAAAAAAATATACAATTTGCATATAAAATTTTGCATACAAATATTACTTAATTGCATATATTGCATATTTCATATAATATATATTTAATTTTATTCAATGCAAGCTTTGTGTCTAGTGCAAATATGTGTGATGATTAGCACATTACGAGGTAAATTACCACACTATAATGTGTTAAAATCCGATCAACTGACTGCAGTGGTATTTTTGGTTCATCGAAATTTGGAAACTATTACAAACGAAAACCCGTTTCGCCAAATTTCGTGCAAATTCATTTCTACAAATGTGTGACTTTTATTTAAGTACAAGGAATATGTATGTAGCCAAACCAAACAAATAATGTATGACACAGTAGACTTTTATGTAACAAACGTATTATTTCTAAAAGTTCACTCACGTACGTATGCAAACAACAAACACTGATAGGGATGTTGAGTTTGCATTGACTGGTTTGCCTAATTGATCATCTCCGATAGATTGATGAAGCTCGTGGTGCTGTAATATTTAAACCCGCTTACTAACGTATATAAACAACAAACACTGATAGGGATGTTGAGTTTGCATTGACTGGTTTGCCTAATTGATCATCTCCGATAGATTGATGAAGCTCGTGGTGCTGTAATATTTAAACCCGCTTACTAACGTATATAAACAACAAACACTGATAGGGATGTTGAGTTTGCATTGACTGGTTTGCCTAATTGATCATCTCCGATAGATTGATGAAGCTCGTGGTGCTGTAATATTTAAACCCGCTTACTAACGTATATAAACAACAAACACTGATAGGGATGTTGAGTTTGCATTGACTGGTTTGCCTAATTGATCATCTCCGATAGATTGATGAAGCTCGTGGTGCTGTAATATTTAAACCCGCTTACTAACGTATATAAACAACAAACACTGATAGGGATGTTGAGTTTGCATTGACTGGTTTGCCTAATTGATCATCTCCGATAGATTGATGAAGCTCGTGGTGCTGTAATATTTAAACCCGCTTACTAACGTATATAAACAACAAACACTGATAGGGATGTTGAGTTTGCATTGACTGGTTTGCCTAATTGATCATCACCGATAGATTGATGAAGCTCGTGGTGCTGTAATATTTAAACCCGCTTACTATAGCACACATTTTGAGTGTGCTAATTGATCATCTCGAATAAATATTACTCATCTGAGTACACAGAAGCTCGGAATCAACTGTGGGGCTGTAACATTTAAACAAGTTTGGCGTAGCGCAAATTTTGAGGGTGCTAATCATCTTGAATAGATATTACTCATCTGAATACACAGAAGCTCGGAATCATTAGTGGGTCTGTAATATTTAACCTGATTTGGCCTAGCGCGAATTTTGAGTGTGCTAATTGATCATCTCGACTAGATATAATTACAAATGAAGCTTGGAATGACCTGTGGCGCTGTAATATTTATACCCGCTTACCCTAGCGCACATTTTGAGTATGCTAATTGATCATATCGAATAAATATTACTCATCTGAGTACACAGAAGCTCGGAATCATCTGTGGGGCTGTAATATTTAAACTTGTTTAGCCTAACGCAAATTTTGAGTGTGCTATTTGATCATCTCGACTAGATATAATTACAAATGAAGCTTGGAATGAACTGTGGCGCTGTAATATTTAAACACTCTTACCATAGCGCACATTTTGAGTATGCTAATTGATCATCTCGAATAAATATTACTCATCTGAACAGAAGCTCGGAATCATCTGTGGGTCTGTAATATTTAAATAGGTTTAGCCTAACGCAAATTTTGAGGTTGCTAATTGATCATCTCGGATAAGATATAATTAAAATGAAGCTCGGAATCATCTCTGGAGCTGTAATATTTAAACTCGCCTAGCGCAAATTTTGAGTATTCTAATTGGTCATCTCGGCTAGATATAATTACGAATGAAGCTTGGAATGAACTGTGGCGCTGTAATATTTAAACCCGCTTACCATAGCGCACATATTGAGTATGCTAATTGATCATCTCGAATACATATTACACATCTGAATACACAGAAGCTCGGAATCATCTGTGGGGCTGTAATATTTAAACTTGTTTAGCCTAACGCAACTTTTGAGTGTGCCAATTGATCATCTCGGCTAGATATAATTCCGAATGAAGCTTGGAATGAACTGTGGCGCTGTAATATTTAAACCCGCTTACCATAGCGCACATTTAGAGTATGCTAATTGATCATCTCGAATAGATATTACTCATCTGAATACACAGAAGCTCGGAATCATCTGTGGGCCTGTAATATTTAACCTGGTTTGGCCTAGCGCAAATTTTGAGGGTGCTAATTGATCATCTCGGCTAGATATAATTACGAATGAAGCTTGGAATGAACTGCGGCGCTGTAATATTTAAACCCGCTTACCATAGCGCACATTTAGAGTATGCTAATTGATCATCTCGAATAGATATTACTCATCTGAATACACAGAAGCTCGGAATCATCTGTGGGGCTGTAATATTTAAACTTGTTTAGCCTAACGCAAATTTTGAGGGTGCTAATTAATCATCGCGGGTAGATATAATTACAAATGAAGCTTGGAATGAACTGTGGCGCTGTAATATTTATACCCGCTTACCCTAGCGCACATTTTGAGTATGCTAATTGATCATCTCGAATAGATATTACTCATCTGAATACACAGAAGCTCGGAATCATCTGTGGGGCTGTAATATTTAACCTGGATTGGCCTAGCACAAATTTTGAGGGTGTTAAATTATTTTGTTTTCTGAATGAAATTAGAGAACCGGCAAAAATTAACAACTACATAAAATTTAGTAACAAAAGTCAAGTATAGGTTATATAATTTATATCTATATTAAATAGATATATTTAATATAGCTATAAATTAACTATTCTACTATCTAGCGAAACCACAGCGGTGGGAACGGGCACCGCGAAGTCGGCGGGGAAAGAAGACCCTGTTCAGCTTGACTCGAACCTTGGCTAATGTCACGTCAACGGGGTAGCGAAGAAGCTTGAATAGTCCAAGGATAGCTCTGTCGATATTTTCTAATATTATCAACTATAGATTTAGTTTCAAAGAGTGTATAATGTCATGCAAGTACGTTTAACTTGGCCTATATAAGCATGTTATCACTATATTATATTTAACGCTGAAACCTTGACTAACAAAACACCTAAAAAACAAGGCACAGCCCAGCTAAAATAATATTTTATACTATTTGTTTCAGGTCAAATTCCAGCCGAAATTAAGCTTAAAAACGTACGAATTCGTGTACTTAACAACAATACGCTCCAACATCGATTCAAGCTGGATTTAAATTATAAACCTATCGTAAGTGGAATTTTCGTTATATGTTTAGGTTTAGGTCAAGTTCCGGCTGAAATAAAATTTAAAAACGTACGAATTTATGTACTTAACCAAAATAAACTCCAACATCGGTTAAACCTAGATTTAAACTATTATGAGCCCATCGTAAGTGGAATTTTGATTATTATATTTAGGCTTAGAAATTTTCGCTTATACGCGTACACATGTCATCTGACGAAAGTATAATGAGTTTTAATGACTAAAAGATATTAAATAATTCGGTTAGTCGATTCACGCATTTTTCGAGCACAGATGATATAAGTATACAGAGGTATCATAGTTGTAGCATGATTTGTGTTACGTTTGAACGAATATGATGCGCATTAATGTAAATCAGTGCTCAGAGTGTGTGATGATATTATGAAAAGAGTACGACTCGTAATTTTGTTCATAATTGCTAAAATTTGTGGCGCACCGAAAGCGGGGTGGCTAATTTAGATTCAGGTTTTCTAATCCTTGCGGGTAACTCCCACCTGCATAAACAATAGGTGCCTGCATGTATACATGATTTTTTCAATACAATATATCAATGTGCCATCATGATTTTTGAGAACAAGAGGTAAGGTAAATATGGGTCGCGTTTTGCTAGATCCATTTATAAGTTGATTTCGAAGAGTGTCATACACTTCACAAGATAGTACCATGCATTTTTAAATTCAAACAAAAGCAGGAAACAGCATCAGCTCGGATCAATGCTGTAGCGTAAAAAGGAACAGCAACCAAACACATCAAGACAGTACAGCAACGAGTTTTGTATCATGGAGCTGGGATTTGGATTGATTATAATATAGTCACTCCAAATCCCAACTCGTGTTGCAAAACTGTTGTAGCTTGTTTGTATAGCTGTTGTAATATTATTATATTATATATTTAGTGGTTATTTATTTATATTTAGTTTTTATTTAAAAAATACATTCACTCGTTCTTTTTGTCGTCATTTACTTTCTTACGACTTTATATTTCAGAGCTACATTGTCTACTTCACAGACAAGCCTCGGCAAGCGATCAACCGTTGGCGTGGAATTGAGATACCGGCAACAGTTGTTGGCGAACCCGACGCGAATGGAATATATCGCTTTGAAACTGATAACTATTTCAAAGCTTACAACTATACCGTACGGATTCAGCCACGATTTGAGGGCAATTGGCTTGCTGCAATATCGGATGTTACGTTGGTTTACAATAGGCCGGGAGGTGAGTCTGCTTACTGACACTTAAAAGGGCTCTGAGTTTGAAAATTTAGTACATCAGCATAAATATATGCCCCTGAATAACCCCTCCTCCCACCGTAAACCTCTATAACCTCTCTAAAACGGGCCTCGCGCACTTTTGAATTATAGCGAAATGCTATTATAACACAAATGGTTTTTACTACAGAGGAAATACGTACCATTAGATCTCAACGAACAGTTAGTGACCCATTTTATTACAAAATGCCAAAATTTAAATTTAACTATCCATAGAACACATTTCCATTAGCAGATTTGAGAACCTAGCCACAATCTAATCTTCCGCTTTTTTATATTTATTAATCAATTTGTTAGTTAATTTTTTATTTACTTAGGTGTCTGTATTGGGTGAGGCTTAATTTCGGGCCCCCGCTACGACATATGCACAACCTTGAGTCCCAGAAACCCCTGACTGCGCCAAAGGTACTCAAAAACACTCTAATGCTGTGTTCAAATGGTACATTCATTGTTACAGGAAATAGTAAATTCTATTCCATTTATTACTAACTATTTCCAAATAGTCAATGACATTTCAACCACGCTTAGTAGCTAAGGATTAGAATTCATTTCTGTTCGCGAGCAAATTTAATGTAACACTAAGGCAACAAAGCGATACAGTTCCTGAATTTGTCAGCCCGAAAACAAAAATTTGTAACCAAAATTAGGAATACATGGTTCACAAACGATATGATACCCGGGAACAGAACGGATCGAGCGGGTAAGTGGTAATAATTTACCTTAGTCTCTCATAATTTTCTTATTTTCCACTATTTTTTGCTTAAATTTTTGATAAGTTTCCACATAATATAGATACAATTGTCAACACATCCTCGCCAGTCCGGTGAACGCAGCTTGAGAATTGATTTCATTCAATTACACAACTTAGTTAATGACTTTATTTAAAGGTAGGATGCTACACAGTTTGCCACAGGAATTATTGCTCAAAAGAAATTCGAATAATTTTTTCAATCTCGTAATGATAGAGCACCCAGTACCGCCGTATTTGAAACGCGGAATGCTGTACATAGTTTGGGACTCCTTCACTTGTTTGCATAATTTGGCACTCTTTTATAGTATAATGTCTTGTATCGAGGTGTATACTAAGCGTGAGCATTAGCCTAAGCTGAGGTATCATATAAGTTTTGTACTAATCGTAAAACTAACTCGGAGGCTGTGTAAACCGAAACTCCGCAAAAAGTTGTTCGTTTTCCAAACTATTCAGTGCTATTGTTTGTGCAACATGTCTTACTGTATGCATGTTAAGTAAAAAAGCGTCCACATTTATTACAGCTCCTGCTCAGCCATCATCATTAAAACCGAAACTCCGCAAAAAGTTGTTCGTTTTCCAAACTATTCAGTGCTATTGTTTGTGCAACATGTCTTACTGTATGCATGTTAAGTAAAAAAGCGTCCACATTTATTACAGCTCCTGCTCAGCCATCATCATTAAAACCGAAACTCCGCAAAAAGTTGTTCGTTTTCCAAACTATTCAGTGCTATTGTTTGTGCAACATGTCTTACTGTATGCATGTTAAGTAAAAAAGCGTCCACATTTATTACAGCTCCTGCTCAGCCATCATCATTAAAACCGAAACTCCGCAAAAAGTTGTTCGTTTTCCAAACTATTCAGTGCTATTGTTTGTGCAAAATGTCTTACTGTATGCATGTTAAGTAAAAAAGCGTCCACATTTATTACAGCTCCTGCTCAGCCATCAGCATTAAACGGCGAGTACTACGCCGGAAAACGAGTGATCCGGCTTCATTGGCGCTATGATCCAAAGTTTGATTCGAAAACTGTCATCTACCGCTTCCGGTATCGAGCCGGACCTGAGATTGAAGGCGCGGAATGGAAAGAAATCTCGGTGCCTGTGCACGAAGGACAGTACGAATTTGTTATTCCCCATGATCATAACGGAATTACATATCAAATATGGGGCTGGCAAATTGATGGTGATCAGGAAGGACCTAAAATTCGGGTTCCAATTAGTCAAGTCGATACAGGTAACTGTGTACAGCGAACACTAGGTCGAACTATGATTAATAATATTCTTGCATATAATTGATAAAAGCTGTGTGTTTTCAACTGTTTTCTGCTCAAATGTATTTGCGTTTTGTACAATGTTAACTCAAACCCGCGGAATTGATCGGATATATGTGTGAAACCTGTGTACGCAACCCACAGAGCTACCTGGGAGCTATTGATCGGTTCGTTAAGAAACAACACAACGCAAGTGAATAACAACGCAAGTGCAAACATACAAGCATGCGGCAAACTCAGTAGACACTGGGACTCACAATGTGCATTATGTCCACTTGGACCTACTGTACATGAAAGGACTGAACTCAATGACGCGTCGGCCGATTTAAGCTTAACTGTCTATTGATACCGGGGTTACAAAACTATTGATATAATTTTAAACATCTAAAATAAAGGGTTGCCAAAAAATGGTCAGATTCTGGAAATTTTGGTATTTTTGTAATCCTTGACACCTCCCCTGATCATTTCAACCAAAAATTGAATTTTAAAAATTTTAGATTTTATCGAGTTTTTGGGTCCCAGGGGTCCCCTTGGGAACCTGAAAATTTTATTTCTTAAAAATTGAATTTTTACCCACCATTCAACGCGACTTGACGAGCTGAGTCTAAGTGTTATTTTCAACGGGATCCAATAAAGTTATCCTAAGTTTTTGCCAAAAACTGTTAAATTACTTAGCCTCTCAGCCTCCGATAGTTATTGGTCATAACTTAAGATGCGAATACCAGATCTCGTTATATATATTACCATTCGATTCAGCTCGTCAAGCCGCGTTTGAATGGTGGGTAAAAATCTAATTCTTAAGAAAAAAATTTAGGTTCGCAAGGGGGACCCTCGGGATCCGAAAAAATTTAAAATTTTAAAAATCCAATTTTTTTGGTTGAAATGACCAGGGAAGGTCTCGAGGATCACAAAAATACCAAAATTTCCAGAATCTGACCATTTTTGGGCAAACGCGGGCTGGGGGAGGATAATGGAAAAGAACCAAATAAAGTACCACCGTCGATGCAAACTGAAATGCAGAACCTAAAAAAGCCGCTTTAAATATACAGTAGAAAGCACAAAATTAGAATTTGTTTTCCGCAGGTTTGAATTACATTCGCTGATGCAGCTACGATCACTTTTGAGTGGTTTACAAACAACGCCATTAGAATTTTGAATGTTTTGATGTAAATATAAATAGCCTGAATTTGTACTTAGCATCATTTAATCTTACGTTTCCAAGACCAACTTTTTTTAGTAGATAAAAATTAAATTTACCTACTTTCTATGACAAAAACATGGTAAACGTGACATTATTTTAGATTTCATGTAGCCTGCTTAATGAAACTTAATCAGTGTTGAAAATGTCTGTGAACTAAAGCAGTATCGGGTCCTTGCTTCAGCAACTGAGGGCTCTCATCAAGACCACATGCGTTGGCTTTTTACAAATTTATGTTTCTTATATCAATTCCGAAGGAATCGACGATAACACAATTATATATATATTAACCGTTGGGTTGAAAACCATAGACCGCATAAAAATTAATTCACCCGCCGCAACTGCGTTAGTATGAAGTGTTCGACAAAAATGCGATAGCTGCTAGTATGAAATTGCTGCTAGTGAAAGCTTAGCCGCAGGTACTAGAAGCCCAATATAGTCTTTTCTTAATCATAAATTGGACTACCGCTCGACTAACTCGCTCGTTCTTAAATTGATACATTTGTCAGCGCTAGCATTGAAATTCGTTTGTCGTGCAGCGTGCGTTGTTGTTATCTCGCTTTGTGAGGTTCCTTAAGGTATGGGACAACAGCTCCCAGACAGCGTAGTGGCTAGCATACGAGGCTCGCACCCAAGCAATTCAGCTTCAGTCCTAACAACGGGAGAAACTACGTTCAATCAATACGAAATACGTATTAGTTTAAGTAGGAAAGGGTTAATTGGATCATCAAATTACGATGCACTTTCAAAATCCAGCTTTCATAACACCTACACATCATATTGTCGAAAATTGGTTACTTTAATATCAACAACAGTTTTTTTGAAAAAACAAATTTACAATAAATATCGCTCAGATTGTTCCAGGTTTTGTTAGCCCAAGCTCTCTCAATGCGGCATCTAGTATCAAATTGCTTCAGCCTTCAAACTGTTGTGCCATAACTTTCTCATCAATTGAAATAATTGGAGCTAGAATAGAAAATATATATATATAATTATAAAATATAGATATTTTTAATATTATTAAAATAGTATTAAATATAATTAAAAATATAGAAAATATACATATAATTTTATGTACATTCGGATAAAGGTTGCTTATCAATTATGATAAGTTTTTGGCTAAAGAGGACACGCACGTAAAACTGGCATAATATAATTACAATATTATAATTATAAAGAATTTTTTGCGAAATTATTTTGGAATATATTTTAGACGAAATGAAAAAATATCTTTGGATAGAACTTGATAAAATTAAATGTAAAAATGCTCAATGATCTTGAAACCTTAAATAAATTTGATTTTTTGCTGAAGTGTCGGTTTTAATAAAAGTTTAGACTTCAACCATTTTTAATACTATATTGTTTTTCAGAAACACCACAACCACGCGCTACGAAAGCCGAGTATCATATAAAGCGAAACATAATACGTCTTCTTTGGCACTACGACGCATCGGTTGATTCAAAATTCTCGTTTATCGTTTTTCATATTTGAACCCTGGACGATATGGAATGGAAAGAAATTTCTGTCCCAGCAAGCGAAGCTCAATACGAGCTGGTTATTCCGGATGGTCACGACGCAGCAGGCTACGAGATATGGGTTCGTGTTGTTGATCGGGATCGAGAGAGCCCCGAAATACGCGTACCAATAATACAAGTTGTTGAAACTGGTAAGTTAATTCTGCGATTTTAAACATCAGAATCTCTAAAACCTTTAAAATGGCTAAAATCCTTAAAAATCTATAATCTTTAAAATCTTTGTAAAATCCTTGCGTAAAAGCAGGTATTGTCAGTTTATATTAGGTGTCATTAAGCAGGCTACATGAAATCTAAAATAATGTCAAGTTTACCCTGTTTTTGTCATAGAAAGTAGGTAAATTTAATTTTTATCTACTAAAAAAAGTTGGTCTTGGAAACGTAAGATTAAATGATGCTAAGTACAAATTCAGGCTATTTATATTTACATCAAAACATTCAAAATTCTAATGGCGTTGTTTGTAAACCACTCAAAAGTGATCGTAGCTGCATCAGCGAATGTAATTCAAACCTGCGGAAAACAAATTCTAATTTTGTGCTTTCTACTGTATATTTAAAGCGGCTTTTTTAGGTTCTGCATTTCAGTTTGCATCGACGGTGGTACTTTATTTGGTTCTTTTCCATTATCCTCCCCCAGCCCGCGTTTGCCCAAAAATGGTCAGATTCTGGAAATTTTGGTATTTTTGTGATCCTCGAGACCTTCCCTGGTCATTTCAACC
The DNA here is from genome assembly GCA_030248225.1 of Trileptium ribeirensis. Lineage (NCBI taxonomy): Eukaryota > Metazoa > Nematoda > Enoplea > Enoplida > Thoracostomopsidae > Trileptium > Trileptium ribeirensis. Next base: position 1,568 of record JASANE010029005.1, on the reverse strand, counting down.
AAAAAAATTGGATTTTTAAAATTTTAAATTTTTTCGGATCCCGAGGGTCCCCCTTGCGAACCTAAATTTTTTTCTTAAGAATTAGATTTTTACCCACCATTCAAACGCGGCTTGACGAGCTGAATCGAATGGTAATATATATAACGAGATCTGGTATTCGCATCTTAAGTTATGACCAATAACTATCGGAGGCTGAGAGGCTAAGTAATTTAACAGTTTTTGGCAAAAACTTAGGATAACTTTATTGGATCCCGTTGAAAATAACACTTAGACTCAGCTCGTCAAGTCGCGTTGAATGGTGGGTAAAAATTCAATTTTTAAGAAATAAAATTTTCAGGTTCCCAAGGGGACCCCCGGGACCCAAAAACTCGATAAAATCTAAAATTTTTAAAATTCAATTTTTGGTTGAAATGATCAGGGGGAGGTGTCAAGGATTACAAAAATACCAAAATTTCCAGAATCTGACCATTTTTGGCAAGGGGGGGCCCTTTATTTTAGATGTTTAAAATTATATCAATAGTTTTTGTAACCCCGGTATCAATAGACAGTTAAGCTTAAATCGGCCAACGCGTCATTGAGTTCAGTCCTTTCATGTACAGTAGGTCCAAGTGGACATAATGCACATTGTGAGTCCCAGTGTCTACTGAGTTTGCCGCATGCTTGTATGTTTGCACTTGCGTTGTTATTCACTTGCGTTGTGTTGTTTCTTAACGAACCGATCAATAGCTCCCAGGTAGCTCTGTGGGTTGCGTACACAGGTTTCACACATATATCCGATCAATTCCGCGGGTTTGAGTTAACATTGTACAAAACGCAAATACATTTTGAGCAGAAAACAGTTGAAAACACACAGCTTTTATCAATTATATGCAAGAATATTATTAATCATAGTTCGACCTAGTGTTCGCTGTACACAGTTACCTGTATCGACTTGACTGATTGGAACCCGAATTTTAGGTCCTTCCTGATCACCATCAATTTGCCAGCCCCATATTTGATATGTAATTTCGTTATGATCATGGAGGATGACAAATTCGTACTGTCCTTCGTGCACCAGGCACCGAGATTTCTTTCCATTCCGCGCCTTCAATCTCAGGTCCGGCTCGATACCGGAAGCGGTAGATGACAGTTTTCGAATCAAACTTTGGATCATAGCGCCAATGAAGCCGGATACTCTTGTTTCCGGCGTAGTACTCGCCGTTTAATGCTGATGGCTGAGCAGGAGCTGTAATAAATGTGGGAACATTTTTACTTAACATGCATACAGTAAGACATTTTGCACAAACAATAGCACTGAATTGTTTGGAAAACGAACAACTTTTTTTGCGGAGTTTAGGTTTTAATAATGATGGTCCTGAGCAGGAGCTGTAATAAATGTGGACGTTTTTTTACTTAACATGCATACAGTAAGACATGCTACGAACAATAGCAGCTGAATAGTTTGGAAAACAAACAACTTTTTGCGGAGTTTCGGTTTTAATGATGATGGCTGAGCAGGAGCTGTAATAAATGTGGACGCTTTTTTCTTCACATGCATACAGTAGGACATGTTGCACAAACAATAGCAC
>JASANE010029004.1:0-17115 GCA_030248225.1 Trileptium ribeirensis | reverse complement strand
GATCCTCATGCTCCAGTCACATTGCCATACTATTTAGGTGTTATATGTCTAGAGTTGATCGATAGAAGATACATTGGTCGTAAACAAAATATTGAACCTAGCATGGACGATTGTACTACGATCCTCATGCTCCAGTCAAATTGCCATACTATTTAGGTGTTATATGTCTAGAGTTGATCGATAGAAGATACATTGGTCGTAAACAAAATATTGAACCTAGCATGGACGATTGTACTACGATCCTCATGCTCCAGTCAAATTGCCATACTATTTAGGTGTTATATGTCTAGAGTTGATCGATAGAAGATACATTGGTCGTAAACAAAATATTGAACCTAGCATGGACGATTGTACTACGATCCTCATGCTCCAGTCAAATTGCCATACTATTTAGGTGTTATATGTCTAGAGTTGATCGATAGAAGATACATTGGTCGTAAACAAAATATTGAACCTAGCCGTGTGTCGCGTTGCATGGACGATTGTACTACGATCCTCATGCTCCAGTCAAATTGCCATACTATTTAGTGGTTATATGTCTAGAGTTGATCGATAGAAGATACATAGGTCGTAAACAAAATATTGAACCTAGCATGGACGATTGTACTACGATCCTCATGCTCCAGTCAAATTGCCATACTATTTAGGTGTTGTATGTCTAGAGTTGATCGATAGAAGATACATTGGTCGTAAAAAAATATTGAACCTAGCATGGACGATTGTACTACGATCCTTATGCTCCAGTCAAATTGCCATACTATTTAGGTGTTATATGTCTAGAGTTGATCGATAGAAGATACGTTGGTCGTAAACAAAATATTGAACCTAGCATGGACGATTGTACTACGCCCCCGCTCCAGTTAAATTGCCATACTATTTAGGTGTTATATGTCTGGTTCTGTTGGTGTTTGGGGAAGAATCAGCTAGAGTATTGTCGTCTTCATAGAATGGGTAAAATAGAACCCAGGGCTGGACGATTTACTACACCCTGTGTTATTGTCTGGTTGGTATGATTGGGTGTGTTCTGTGGTGTTCTTGCTGTTGTTTGGTGTGGTGTTGGGTGTTTGGTGGTGTTTTGGTGTGGTGTTTGTCTGTGGGTGGGGGGCATGCTCCAGTCAAATTGCCATAAAAACATATTTAGGTGTTATATGTCTAGAGTTGATCGATAGAAGATACATTGGTCGTAAACAAAATATTGAACCTAGCATGGACGATTGTACTACGATCCTCATGCTCCAGTCAAATTGCCATACTATTTAGGTGTTATATGTCTAGAGTTGATCGATAGAAGATACATTGGTCGTAAACAAAATATTGAACCTAGCATGGACGATTGTACTACCAGAGCAAGCATTCTATTAGGTGTTATATGTCTATAGTTGATCGATAGAAGATAATTGGTCGTAAAAAAATATTGAATAGATGGAGAGTAAGATCCTCATGCTCCAGTCAAATTGCCATACTATTTAGGTGTTATATGTCTAGAGTTATCTAAGATCGATAGAAGATACATTGGTCGTAAAACAAAATATTGAATCTAGCAGGATGGACGATTAGTCGATCTACTGACAACAACACTCATGCTCCCAGTCAAATTGCCATACTATTTAGGTGTTATATGTCTAGAGTTGATCGATAGAAGATACATTGGTCGTAAACAAAATATTGAACACTCTAGCATGGACGATTGTATCTACGATCCTCATGCTCCAGTCAAATTGCCATACTATTTAGGTGTTATATGTCTAGAGTTGATCGATAGAAGATACATTGGTCGTAAACAAAATATTGAACCTAGCATGGACGATTGTACTACGATCCTCATGCTCCAGTCAAATTGCCATACTATTTAGGTGTTATATGTCTAGAGTTGATCGATAGAAGATACATTGGTCGTAAACAAAATATTGAACCTAGGATGGACGATTGTACTACGATCCTCATGCTCCAGTCAAATTGCCATACTATTTAGGTGTTATATGTCTAGAGTTGATCGATAGAAGATACATTGGTCGTAAACAAAATATTGAACCTAGCATGGACGATTGTACTACGATCCTCATGCTCCAGTCAAATTGCCATACTATTTAGGTGTTATATGTCTAGAGTTGATCGATAGAAGATACATTGGTCGTAAACAAAATATTGAACCTAGCATGGACGATTGTACTACGATCCTCATGCTCCAGTCAAATTGCCATACTATTTAGGTGTTATATGTCTAGAGTTGATCGATAGAAGATACATTGGTCGTAAACAAAATATTGAACCTAGCATGGACGATTGTACTACGATCCTCATGCTCCAGTCAAATTGCCATACTATTTAGGTGTTATATGTCTAGAGTTGATCGATAGAAGATACATTGGTCGTAAACAAAATATTGAATCTAGCATGGACGATTGTACTACGATCCTCATGCTCCAGTCAAATTGCCATACTATTTAGGTGTTATATGTCTAGAGTTGATCGATAGAAGATACATTGGTCGTAAACAAAATATTGAACCTAGCATGGACGATTGTACTACGATCCTCATGCTCCAGTCAAATTGCCATACTATTTAGGTGTTATATGTCTAGAGTTGATCGATAGAAGATACATTGGTCGTAAACAAAATATTGAACCTAGCATGGACGATTGTACTACGATCCTCATGCTCCAGTCAAATTGCCATACTATTTAGGTGTTATATGTCTAGAGTTGATCGATAGAAGATACATTGGTCGAATTAAACAAAAATATTGAACCTAGGGGGGTATGGACCTAAGGGGGGAGGAGGACTATTGTTCTATGATCCTCATGCTCCAGTCAAATTGCCATACTATTTAGGTGTTATATGTCTAGAGTTGATCGATAGAAGATACATTGGTCGTAAACAAAATATTGAACCTAGCATGGACGATTGTACTACGATCCTCATGCTCCAGTCAAATTGCCATACTATTTAGGTGTTATATGTCTAGAGTTGATCGATAGAAGATACATTGGTCGTAAACAAAATATTGAACCTAGCATGGACGATTGTACTACGATCCTCATGCTCCAGTCAAATTGCCATACTATTTAGGTGTTATATGTCTAGAGTTGATCGATAGAAGATACATTGGTCGTAAACAAAATATTGAACCTAGCATGGACGATTGTACTACGATCCTCATGCTCCAGTCAAATTGCCATACTATTTAGGTGTTATATGTCTAGAGTTGATCGATAGAAGATACATTGGTCGTAAACAAAATATTGAACCTAGCATGGACGATTGTACTACGATCCTCATGCTCCAGTCAAATTGCCATACTATTTAGGTGTTATATGTCTAGAGTTGATCGATAGAAGATACATTGGTCGTAAACAAAATATTGAACCTAGCATGGACGATTGTACTACGATCCTCATGCTCCAGTCAAATTGCCATACTATTTAGGTGTTATATGTCTAGAGTTGATCGATAGAAGATACATTGGTCGTAAACAAAATATTGAACCTAGCATGGACGATTGTACTACGATCCTCATGCTCCAGTCAAATTGCCATACTATTTAGGTGTTATATGTCTAGAGTTGATCGATAGAAGATACATTGGTCGTAAACAAAATATTGAAGTGTTTCCATAGTGGGACTATTGTCTACGATCCTCATGCCGCTCCAGTCAAATTGCCATACTATTTAGGTGTTATATGTCTAGAGTTGATCGTTAGCAGATACATTGGTCGTAAACAAAATATTGAACCTAGCATGGACGATTGTACTACGATCCTCATGCTCCAGTCAAATTGCCATACTATTTAGGTGTTATATGTCTAGAGTTGATCGATAGAAGATACATTGGTCGTAAACAAAATATTGAACCTAGGATGGACGATTGTACTACGATCCTCATGCTCCAGTAAAATTGAAATACTATTTAGTTGTTATATGTCTAGAGTTGATCGATAGAAGATACATTGGTCGTAAACAAAATATTGAACCTAGGATGGACGATTGTACTACGATCCTCATGCTCCAGTCAAATTGCCATACTATTTAGGTGTTATATGTCTAGAGTTGATCGATAGAAGATACATTGATCGTAAACAAAATATTGAACCTAGCATGGATGATTGTGCTACGATCCTCATTCTCCAGTCAAATTGCCATACTATTTAGGCATACATGCCGGCAGGGGGGGTAGGGGGGTTACCCCCCCTGAGGTCCGGACTCCCCCCCCCGAGGCCGAAAGGCCAGGGGGGGTTACCTCCCCCGGGGTTGCGCAGCAACTCCCCCCCCGGGCCGAAAGGCCCGGCTGGTTTTACCCCCCTTGGGGGTGCGCAGCACCCCCTCCCTTGAGGGTGACTTGACCGCTGTCCGAGTCACAGGGGACGATTTATCAATCTTTTGGCATTCTTTTAGATTGGGTTTGGTCGCTAAAAGTAAAGTAGTTCTGTGGATAACATGGTCGGTAACAGTTTTGTGAAACGGGGCTGTTGCAATCAAGGAATGTGGAAGGCTGGACAATTTCCTTTTTAGTAAACCACGTAACGATGAAAACAGACTTTTTTATATCCTCCATTTCTATCTCATATAGGGTTAATAATAGTATTAACGGCTGCGAGGACCAAAAAAAAAGGTTTAGTTTGAAATGTTCAATAGAAAGGCGAGATAATTTCGTGTAGGCATTTGGGCAACGCCAAAACCCAGTGTGATGGTGGCTAGAACCCTACGACAGTCTCGTCTCCATGGGCTTGTCGGATTACCAGTGCTTCTTCAACTACGCCTATCACGACAGCTATTTTAAATGTGAAAAAATGTGGCCTTTATAATTACATTACTAAGCTAGTCACGTATATTTATATTATATATGATCGGTCTATTTTTTCATTGACACTGCCTTTCAACCCAATGGTCCCAGCGTAGCATCTAGTTCCTCTACAACTGTAATATTATTTATTATAATTGTTTTACAATTTCCAATCTTGAACAAACTTTTGGTCCAAAGGAGGATTGAACCTTGATCGCTCGGGTGCGAGTTTAGTACGCAAGTCATTACTCTATTTAGAAGATGTTGCTCTATTCTTTAATGACCGAACGAATAACAGCGGACGTGCAAACGCACCCTGTACCAAAAGATCGACAAGAAATCGCCATGCAATTTACGCAGTGATAAATATGTTACTTTACAGATGAAAGGGTTAAAATTTTGAGTACGAATTCTAAATCTTTGATATAATGATTTCGATTGCGTTTAGCGATAAAAGTAACCATTAAACAATCAACGTTTCGGTTGTTTTTAAAAAACACTTGAAGACTTGAAAGAAAAACTTGGAATTTGTGTTCTAATAAATGCAAAATACATCTTCTTGAAAATTGCAAAAAAAATTACTTTGAAGCTACTTGCCGAAACTATGATGGTACTAAAATTTAATAGCCCATAACCAGGCAATTAGATTTCAAGACCAGACAAGAAGAAATGAACTGCAAATTTTGAATCATTTAAATTTTTTTGTATTTTACCTAAAACGTGTTCGTAACGCTAATATTTCAAAATTATTTATCTCAAATGCACGTCGAAATGCGGTAATTCTCGCTAAATTTACGACGTAATTTTGTTCGCTTAAAGGTAAACCTTTATTCCGTGAAAGCTACAATTAGGCCAAACTTATTCGCATTAAGCCGCTAATAGCTCACCTAAACAGATCGATAGTTTTTAAAACCATATTTTTAGATTAAAATATATCCAAATTCTTTACAGTTCATTTGTATGCCACGCCTAATATTCTTTCGCTTTTATCCTATAGAGATTACCACACAGAGACAGAGAATATTTTAGCTATATAATGTGTAAATTTCCGTGTAATTTTTTTAATAGTTAAATTCATTAAAATCCAAAAATTATTTTACACCATTTTTTCTTGGTTACATAATGAGCCATGAATTTGGTATATAGTTGATAAAGGTCTGTATAGCTGTAAGCGTAACTTTCATAACACATTTAAATTTAATATTCAAATGCCCGATGTATATTTAAACTAAAAGGTACAAAACAAACTAGATGCTATGCTGGGAGCGTTGGATCGACAAGCGTAACATGGAATGTAAAGATGATTAATGGCAAGTTCACATGCTCAAACATTTTGATCATGTTTTGAGCTCAAACTTTGAGCTCGAAATTTGATTAAACGTTTGAAGGTGAGTTTTGAAGGAAAATAGCGATGATTTCAAATTTGAGATCAAAATTGGAGCTTAAACTTTTTCAGGTAACGCATCTAGTCGACGATTGGCTAAAGACATATGTTTGAACAGTTTGAACGGCGCACGTTCAAACTTAATACCAAAAATGCAAAAAAAAATGTTTTCCAATTTTGATAAAAATTTGAGCAAAAAGTTTGAGCGTGTGAAAACGGCTTTAAAGAATGTAAGAATGTATGGAATTAATGTTTGAAAATAAACCATCTGTATTCTAAGTAATGAAAATAGAAAGTAAACAATGTTCGATAATAAAATAACAAGTAGGTGTTTGGAAGTTGTAATCATAAACCGGTGAACCGGTGAACCGGCTGTAGTGTATTTAGCATTGACACTTTGAGAGCACTATGCGTCATTATAGCACCTCTGTCAAGCGCTTCAAACTAAGGTAGCCCCGGCGGCCGATGTTAATTTTTATAATGTGACCTATTGTGTGCAACCCAATGGTTATAATTCAAATATTTTCATGCGACTTGCACAAAAGAGCGCCTGTAAGACCAATATCTCGAGCAATTTTATTTACTAACTGCGGATGGCAACTTTAACCCAGGTTGACAAATTCATGGTTAGAAAATGTGCCTATACTGGGGAGACAAGTAATTTTTGAGAAACCAGATCTAAATCTATAAACCTAAGCTTTACTAAATCTATTGTAAAAAAAACATAAGCCGGCGGGTCGTCAGCCATCTTGTTTTTAATAAGTTGTAATATATACTTCTTGGAGCAATTGCTGAGTTTCGACTAAATGAGAACGAAGAATGATAAGTTAATATTTTTGGTAATATTTTTCTGGGTACATCACATCACAGAGTTTTTCATTTTTTCGGCTTTACAAAATATGAAGGCAATCATGGTTAAACTAACGCCATTTATGTGTACGTTGAGGTTTCGATTGAAACTGATTCATCATTGGATTGTCATTTCTCGCAGTCGAATTTATGTTCACCACGGTAGTCTAGAATTTCGTTCGAATCAAACTAACTCAAACAGAAACCGGAAACAGTTTTGAGACAAAATAGTAGTTGTGACCAAAGTACGCGTTCCTGAAGTATGATGACTATCGGCTTCTGGACGATAGAACGATTTCGATGAACCACAAGTTTCGTGAGCAGTAGCAACATCCTGGTGAGTGTTATGTAATGTTTGGATACATTCGCTTGTAGTCGTAACAATGTTAGGCGTTAGCGTAACTCGAAACTGCGCATAAAAGCAGATTCGACTAACCATATTAACATTGCTCAAATAATTTCGAACCTGTCAAAAAACTGTCAGAAGACACGATGTGTCTGACACTGTCCTGAAGTGGTAATACGCGCAACTAGCTACCTTTGAAAAAAATTTATTAAAAACACGGGGGTGTCTAAGATACCCTGGTGTCAACAGTGTGCCTGACACTGTGCGGTGTACATAGGTTCCAAACGTTGGGGACATTATAACATAAACGCCGCATAATAATACAAAACATTCTACACCTTTTCGTAAAAATCATAAGCATTATTACCCTTAACGGTCTCAGTAAAGCGGCCATTTTATATTCAACTCAATTTATTCCAAAGGATCTTGATTCCGTTCTTAATTAATGATCTTGGACAAAACACAATGAATAATTAATGCTGACGATGACGTTTATGATATCGGAACCCAACCATATATATGTGATAAGTTATTGATAGTTTTATTCACGATGCTCTAGCTAAACAATTTTATTATTATCTGCGTGATTTGTTGAATGTAAATGTAGAATGTTAAGAAAACATTTGCCACAGCGTAGATTGAACCTGGATGGTTTTGCTGCGAGTCTCGTACGCTAGACACTATGTAATTTACGAGCTGTTGCTTTGCTCTTAAGAAACCTCGCAAATGTAGCCTGCGTGAACTTTGGGTATATTGTTATTCTTAAGTAATGCTTATAATCCTAGGCTTACTTACGGTTTATTCTTCCAACAAATCGAAAACCGCTTATTTAAGCAAACTTTAAATAAAATTACTACTAAGCTATAACAAACGGAGGCGAGGACATTCACCAGACTGGCAGCAATCTTTAGGCAACTGATTCTTCAAGGGAACTGCTCTGTCTCATAAATAGTCAAATTTTCAGCATTTTTTCAGAATCAAAAATATCAAAGAAACTCCAATTTTAGCTCAATTTTTGAAACGGTTTGAGTTAGCTGTGAATTCGCAGAATTCATATCTAAAAATGAATCCAATAATATTAAGTTCCACTTCACACTCAAAACTCACATGGCGATGCGAATTCACTCATTCACAACCAAGAATAAATGCAAACACAAATGCAAAAGTACGGAGCAATATTGCACAAATTTAACCAAAACATAAAAGTCAGAGCCTTGTACTAAATGCCCACAACAGAAATAACTGGATTTCACAAACCACAGAATTGAATTTTAATTTCACGTGCCACATGTGCTACATTCAAAATTTGGCACTTCCACACGTTACACAGACGACAATTACATGCACAAAATTATATATACACATATTTTATACGATAATTTACACCAAAAACCCGCATACAAATTATACAAAAAGACACACATTAATTCTCCACTTGAATGTAAAACCAATGCAACGAACATATGCTCAAATCTGTCATTAAAAGCCCAGAAGCGATTCACAGCTGAAAAATACTGACCGTAGTTCATTGAGGATTTTGTCCATACACCAAACCTAAAAATCACGAAAAATTAGAAAAAAAACCGAAAAATTGCATAGGTTCTCTTAGGTTGGAACTCGTAAAAGTGCTAAAGCTCTGAAAAGTTTACTACAGATTTACTATTAATTTGAAATAAAATAGTGGGATTATAAATTGCTCACAGCTCACACAAACTTATTGATGTATGACAGAAATACTAAAGAATATATAGCAATTAATATGCTGTTAAACACACTTTTGTTAATTTTGTTAAGAAAACCTGTATTAATTGTTTCTTTTCACTTCCAATTATTGCCCTCAAGTGCCCGGTGACTTATTTTTTGTTTAGCGATTTTAGTATTCACGAAGAAACTTAGCAACAAACAAACATAACCCCAAAAATTATTTTATTACAGCTTTGGACATTCGCAATTTTTCGTCTTTACGTAAGTCAATATAACGATTTTTCGTCGAGTCGGTTTTCCAGCGCCCGTGATTTTTCAGCAACGTGTGGCAAAATCTGCACCAATGTCGATGCAGTAGCGCCGCCGCGTCTGAAAGAATGTGTGCCGATTTCTGAACACGGAAGTCCACACTATTTAGCTTCAGACTTGAGGCTCCGTCGAATAGCACTGTACGTCAAACGTGTTCCTAACAAACGATATTGCGATGTGCTGGGGTAATGTTTGACAGCCTGAAATATGAAAGAGTCTCACCGCCTATCTGAATTGACCACAGCGATAAAGCGACGCAAAAGGTGAACAGGACAAAGCCAGGAACCTGTCGCGGCCAGATAAACGTACGCACTTGTGTCAAATTGGTGATTTATTGAGTTGGGGAGAAAGATCGAGACATACTGACCGCTATTGCAAAACAAAAGGTGGTTTAATTGAATATTAACAAAGTCGCTGAAGCGAAGCAATTCATGCCTTCAAGTGCCCGTCGACTTAGTCAATCCGAACAAAATTGTCACCAAAGCGCTCGAGGTATCAGTACAGTCTCAAAGAGACAACACATTTAACACTACGAGCGAAATAGCCTAAAACATGTAACCCGAACAAATCACACAGGTTTAAAAAACCTCACCCTGCTTATCCTCAACGGGCACATTCCGGCCGGTTCAAATGATACGCACACAGCTTGAACTTTTAATTGTTGGACGCAAGAGACAAACGACGTTGAGTACCAGTTAAGATAAATCTTGATGAATCTTCTAACACTACTTTTTCGCGAATAATACCTGCGTAACTAGATGACTCGCATAACGGAAAAAACTGTGTAGATGACCAAAAAGGAGTAATCAAAATGCGTTCATGTGGGAAAAATGACATAAAACGCTAATAATTAAACGAAACAGCGGAGCATAACAAGCTATTTCGACCAACAGTTGTATCTAAAAGCGTGGATAGCACAAGTGGCTGGATACCAAAATTTAGAATAAAACCTCCTACATTTAGTATTAACATGATTAGCAAACAAATCAATGCTACACGGGATCCAAATATGCTAAGATACGTGGCTAGCCCTGCAGTAATCTGCCAATTATCGTAATCAACAACTCTACTCAAATATTCAGCAAGGTGGTTTTGACTGCGAGGAATCCAAACTTGGGAAATTTTTATGCGTTTGCTGGCGGCGAAAGCATGAATACGAAGAGTCATGTATTGAAGCCAAGGCTTCGTGTTTACGCGACGTAAAATTCAGGCAACGCTTTGGTTGTCTATATATAAAGAGACTTCATTATATTTAAGCAACGATTCGAAAGTAACAATAGAGAATAAAACTGAAAATATTTTGCGTACGGCGGAACTATCTCTAAGAAATGTAAATGGTAATTCGGTGCTATCTTCACAAACACGAAGACCACTGATCAGCAGCAGACGCGGAAGCATCGGAAAAACAAGTCTTCCCATTTTGGCTGAAACCAAAGCTCAGTTTTCGGATCGAGAATGTGTCACTGTTATTCAACCAAAAATTTAAATCCTTAATTAATTCTGGAGGCTTTGGTTTGAGGACATCGAAATGCTGGTAGTCTACGAACTGGAATTGGGATCTGCTACGGAAGACTGATAAATCTCCTAACACATGCCACATACATATCATATTCACGGCGATTTTTAAAACTTGACGGGAACAGATACTTGCCTGGTTTAAGTGGCAGGAAACGAGGTACTTTAGGTATTGTATCTCGCAAAATAGCTATCGTGTACTCAGGAGCGTTTAACCACAAGCCTAAAAATCTAATTGACGATTGGGGAGAAAGAATAGATTTTTCATAATATATTTATAATCCTGCAGCGTTCAAATCCTAGGCTAACCGTATTTATATGTCGCTCGGCTTCTGATTCAGACAGGTTAAATATAACATCGTCGACAATGTAAACTAAAATTCACTGTGACCTCCACTTTCTTCCTAAAAGACGTAGAACTTTAGTAAAAATAAAAGGACCCGACAAAAGGTTGAATGGCAAACTTCTATAAACGTAATACCTGTTTTTCCAACTGAATACTGAATATTTCTGATGTTGTGGGCGAATACCTGTATGATCATATCCAGATTTTATGTCGAATTTTGATAAGAAATGCCTTTTTTGAAATAAACTCAAAGCGACGCGGTTATCTTCCAATTTAAACTTGACTTTCTTTAAGTAACGATTAAACTGCCTACAATCAAGTATCAAACCGGGGTTTAGAAGAATTCTGGACAACCGATAAGGGATCGACACAGATTGGCATTTATTTGCACTCTAATATATCTTATCTGGTGGGCAAATTGGTGATTTAGCCCGAAACAAAGGAACTAAACCGCCGTGCCGAAGCATTGTTTGGAATGACAAATCCCTTTGGCAGACAACAAATGCAATTGTGTAGCTATGTTTAATCAGTTCTAATATATTGGGGCTACAATCTATGATTTGCCAAAACACGCTACTTTTTCGGAATCTTTCGGAAATTACCGCGTTATCACCATAAAAACACTCAACTCGAGGTGCTTGTGCCAGACTACATGTGACAAGCACACTGTTGCTTAGATTCGCTGTTTGCAACCTAGCCAGATCTGATTCGAAAGTTTAGGTTGTCGCAGTTTCCACATTTGATGGGGCATTGATTGGCGTAGTGCAGGGTTAACGACATTCGTAGCAAATTTGCTCGGAACGAAAGAATGGCGCCATGTTAAAGTACGGAGCCTGTCGCGGAACGAAAGAATCCAACAGACTCCCCTCCACGAAAGAGCTTCGCGTAGAACGCAGCATTTGTTGTAGAACGACGCGAACCAACGATTTTGACAGCGTGATCTAACTGCTTCAGTTCTGTCGAATCCAACACGGACAACACACTGTTCTTTTCCATCTGCGAAACCACTTTCCAACCTTGCGACTTGGCTACCTACACCATCTTTTGTAGTTTCTTAAAGAAGGCCGACGCTTCTTTGAGTGGAGCCACTATTTCTCTCTTCAGGACGACCAGGTGGCTATTTTTTCAGCCTTCGCTAAGCATCAGTTACGATGCTTTTTTCACTTGTGTTTATTTTTGAGAACCTTGACACGTCTGGTTTGCACCTCGGCACTTGGTGGGCGACTGCAGAAGAACAATCATACTGAGGGTCGAGTGCGAGACATTGCTCCAACCGTAGGGGACACGGAACCTACCTCAGCCTATAAAAGCTAAACCGTTTTGACGACATCATAAAACATAAAATAAACTACGCGTAACTCATAAAATATAACACAAAGTATATACTCTTATATAACCGTCGGTAATAAAACGTCGTTTCTTCGTGATGTAACGCTGAATAACTATTTTGCTCAACGGAAAGATTGATATCATGACCATTTGCATAAATAGCTACCACTTAAGGGTCCAATATAGCTTGTAATATAGTTATATAGTGAAAGCCGTGCATACAAATGTCTGAATGCACGGTTAGCTATAAAACAAGTTATTTGTAGTATAGGTAACAGTGCGTTCAGACAATTGTACGCACGGTAACTCGTTCAAATTCGTGCTGTCGCACTCGTTTGAACTCGTCACAGCCGTGCGTACAAATCTTTGAACCCACTGCTGCCTATGCTACAACTATTACTTATTTAGATCGAACATTCACGTTTTGTCATTTGTCAGCCTGTACATTATAGGTCTTGCTTTCGAATTTTGTCAGATTTGTGCATTAAACTAAGCTGAAGCTATGTTGAAATCGACTTCCTACAAACCAGAACATTTGGGGCTTTGAGGCAACATTCAACACTTGGATACATTTTTTTATGATACATTGTTTTTTTATTAATTAACGTTTTGTAAATAATTAACTTTAATGGAGGGGGGCGCGTATGTTATTTTGCTTTTGTGATTAGAAACAAAACAAAATTACTGAAATGAACCATTTTACACAAAGCGAATAAATTACATGGCATGTGCAAATCCACATCTGTTGCCATATCGCTTCGCAGGCTAAGATATACATGCTAAGGCTGTTGATAGAGACATGTTCAAGAAGAAATACAGTCTAGGACCGAGTATTTTTACGATGTAGACATTATGTGAGCTCCAATATGTCTAAACTGTCATAGACATCTAATCGGTGGCTGTCCGCAATCTGTAGATTTTAATGGATCTGAAGGCTGAACACGTATTGAACGTTAGAACTAGCAAGTTAAATGTTCGGTGAGTAGACTGTTCCTTTTATCAAATCACTTTCACGATCTTACATCCGCCATTTCATAAATCCATAATAATTTTCTTTATGGAAGCTTATTCAGGATTTGCTAGGCAGAAAAATGTAGGCGCTATTCTTATTCTTATCGCTATATTAGAAATACTCGTCAATCAATCAATCATGATTTCCCTTATGCAAGCTTATTCAGGATTTTCTAGCCAGAAATCTGTAGGCGCTATTCTTATTCTGATCGCAATTTTAAGATCACTCATCAATCAATCAATCATAATTTTCTTTATGGAAGCTTATTCAGGATTTGCTAGGCAGAAAAATGTACGCGCTATTCTTATTCTTATCGCTATATTAGAAATACTCGTCAATCAATCAATCATAATTTCCTTTATGCAAGCTTATTCAGGATTTTCTAGCCAGAAATCTGTAGGCGCTATTCTTATTCTGATCGCAATTTTAAGATCACTCATCAATCAATCAATCATAATTTTCTTTATGGAAGCTTATTCAGGATTTGCTAAGCAGAAAAATGTAGGCGCTATTCTTATTCTTATCGCTACATTAGATATACTCATCAATCAATCAATCATGATTTCTTTTATGCAAGCTTATTCAGGATTTTCTAGCCAGAAATCTGTAGGCGCTATTCTTATTCTGATCGCAATTTTAAGATCACTCATCAATCAATCAATCAATCATAATTTTCTTTATGGAAGCTTATTCAGGATTTGCTAAGCAGAAAAATGTAGGCGCTATTCTTATTCTTATCGCTACATTAGAAATACTCATCAATCAATCAATCATGATTTCCTTTATGCAAGCTTATTCAGGATTTTCTAACCAGAAACGTGCAGGCGCTATTCTTATTCTGATCGCAATTTTAAGATCACTCATCAATCATAATTTCCTTTATGTAAGCTTATTCAGGATTGGATATGCAGCAGCATGTAGGCGCTATTCTTATTCTGGTCGCAATTTTAGAAACACTCATCAATCAATCATAATTTCCTTTATGGAAGCTTATTCAGGATTGGCTATGCAGCAGCATGTAGGCGCTATTCTTATTCTGATCGCAATTTTAGAAACTATCATCAATCAATCATAATTTCCTTTATGGAAGCTATTTGTAAGGCAGAAACTTGTAGGCGATATTCTTATTCTGATCGCTATATTAGAAACACTCATCAATCAATCATGATTTCCATTATGCAAGCTTATTCAGGATTGTGTAACCAGAAACGTGTAGGCGCTATTCTTATTCTGATCGCAATTTTAGGATCACTCATCAATCATAATTTCCTTTATGGAAGCTTATTCAGGATTGGATATGCAGCAGAGCGCTATTCTTATTCTGATCGCAATTGTAGAAACACTCATCAATCAATCATAACTTCCTTTATGGAAGCTTATTCAGGATTGGCTATGCATCAGCATGTAGGCTTTATTCTTATTCTGATCGCAATTTTAGAAACACTCATCAATCAATCATAATTTCCTTTATGGAAGCTTATTCATGATTTGTAAGGCAGAAACTTGTAGGCGCTATTCTTATTCTGATCGCTATATTAGAAACTCTCATCAATCAATCATGATTTCCATTATGCAAGCTTATTCAGGATTTTGTAACCAGAAACGTGTAGGCGCTATTCTTATTCTGATCGCAATTTTAGGATCACTCATCAATCATAATTTCCTTTATGGAAGCTTGTTCAGGATTGGCTATGCAGCAGCATGTAGGCGTTATTCTTATTCTGATCGCAAATTTAGGAACACTCATCAATAAATCATAATTTCCTTTATGGAAGCTTATTCATGATTGGCTATGCAGCAGCATGTAGGCGCTATTCTTATTCTGATCGCAATTTTAGGAACACTCATCAATCATGCGGCGTTCACGTTATAATGTCCCCAACGTTTGGAACCTATGTACACCACACAGTATCAGACACACTGTTGACAACAGGGTGTCTTAGACACCCCCATGTTTTTAATATTTTTTTCAACGGTAGCTAGTTAAGCGTATTACCACATCTCGACAGTGTCAGGCACACCGTGTCTTCTGGCAGTTTTATTGACAGTGTTCGGAATTATTTGAGCAATGTCCATATGGGCTTGATACAAATATCGAGAATTTAGAAAAAACTAGGATAATTGACTAATAAACCGCATTAGCTACAGATGGTGTCCGTTATAGTTAATTCGAGCCAAATTGGTAGCTAAGAGTGTGTACGACACTGTCAAGAAAAAATGTAGTAGCTAGGGGTGTGTTGTACACCCTCGGCAATTGATTTACAGTATGGGTGTCACCCTGACTGTCTATACGGTAGGGTTGCGACTACAGGGGGTCAAAAGTTCCAAACAGCGGGGACATTATAACGTGAACGCCGCATCAATCATAATTTCCTTTATGGAAGCTTATTCATGATTTGTAAGGCAGAAACTTGTAGGCGCTATTCTTATTCTGATCGCTATATTAGAAACACTCATCAATCAATCATGATTTCCATTATGCAAGCTTATTCAGGACTTTCTAACCAGATTCTTATTCTGATGGTAATTTTAGAATCACTGATCAATCAATCAATCAATCAATCAATTTTCAATCTATTTTATATTGATTGAAAATATATCAATCAATCAATCATAGTTTCTTTTATGCAAGTTTATTCAGGATTTGCTATGCAGCAAAATGTAGGCGCTATTGTAGTGGCAATTATTTATGACTTAGATCGAAATTTATCTGCCGCATTCACTTAAAATGCGTCCTAAAATGGCGTTTATTGAGCGTTTTATGCGATAAAACTGTATAAGTCATCATGTTATTAGATATGCAGACAAATGCGAAATAGAAAAATGTTCATACATAACAGACCTTCCTGTTATCATTAACTAAAAATGCGAATACCGACTGCAGAACTGTGAACGAGAATATTTACATAAATTCAATTCGAGGTTTGACAAAAGAACAACCCTGGTGTATTACCGTGCGTACAGTTCACTTACGCTTAGCGTTCTCACAGCCGATCTGTTCGATAACTGCTTCGTAATGATTGTTGATCGATCGTCTGAGAGGCTTTGTTACAAAATTGTGATGATCGACTTAAAGGTTACAAGATAGCGAATTAAATTTATAGAAATAAATGACAGTAGAGAAAGTTATTGTAGTGTTTCTAACATGAAAGCTATTTGTAACAGGGTCGTCCCGACCCTGTCACGGATATTTTAGGACGATTACACCCAAAATTGGACTGGGATGCGTTGGATAGAGCTGGTCACGTACAAGGGTCGTTTCGCGTCAGCAGACATTCTGTATGAAAATATTGACCGTGTGGCTTACGTTTAATATTTTGTATAAAAATGTGCAGTTTAACATTTTGTATAAAAATGTGCAGTTTAATATTTTGTATAAAAATGTGCAGTTTAATATTTTGTATAAAAATGTGCAGTTTAATATTTTGTATAAAAATGTGCAGTTTAACATTTTGTATAAAAATGTGCAGTTTAATATTTTGTATAAAAATGTGCAGTTTAATATTTTGTATAAAAATGTGCAGTTTAATATTTTGTATAA
>JASANE010029003.1:0-23720 GCA_030248225.1 Trileptium ribeirensis | reverse complement strand
ATTTGGAGTATGGTTCTGGGGTCAGAGTTTAAAATGTGGGTTTTTGGCCCCATTTTGCCCCATTTTAGTACCCTTCACGGAAGCGAGGTTATTTTTATCTTAACTTTCGAATTTTTTTCTCTAGATGGTTTTATTTCATAGTAAAATGATAAATGCCGATGCCACTTTTTTCGATTAAGGCTCCGGTTCTGGATTTATGGGGTTTGAAGTACGGGGGTATGGCGCCCCAATGGTTCCTCGACCCAAAATTTGAAAATTTGTTAACGAATATTACAAACACCTCGTCGCTTGCAATGTTTGTTACGGACGATCGGTCGTTTATTACATTTGTTATAAACGATCTATCGTCCGTAACAAATATTACAAACAACGCATCGCTTGTAATATTTTTATGGACGATCGGTCGCTTATAACATTTGTTATAAACGACCGGTCGTCTATAACAAATGTTATAAACTATCAATCGTCCATAGCAAATATTACAAGTGATACGTTGTTTGAAATACTTGTTATAGACGACGAATCGTCTATAACCAGATTTATAGACGCCTTGTCGTCTATAACCTGATATACGGACGATCCATCGATCGATATTTTATATTCAATTATGAAAGGTACTATGGAACCATATATATTGCTTGCTTGCAGAAAGGTTATTTTTACATATGAATAATTAAGATTTCACACAAAAAGATATCCCTCGATTTTAAATGGTCTTCACAAATAAAAAACTACTACTTTTATTCAAGGTTTAGATAGCTCTTCTAGTATATTTCTTAACTAAAACTCTATCAGGCGATACTTTCGAATGAAGAGAAACGCAGAAGAAATAGAGCCGTAATAATATTCACCTATTACATAATAAATTCACGTAACGCAGCATTCACACAATATTATCATAAGATATGTTAAGTACGAAAGAGAAATGCAATTCAATAATGTCAAAATGTCACACACTTGTTTAGTTTGCATCGATGTACCTACAAGGAACCAGAAGATTATCAGAAATCGCTTCCTCGTTTAAGAATATATCAAATCGTGATATACTATGTATGGAACTAACGCGACACACTGTCCAAGTACCGGCGGTTTCAAATTATTTTGTTCCCTTCGTGATCGAGTGCCCTTAATTTCTTCGGTACGTAACCGTAAATCTTTTGCCTTCTGTGAAATGAAAAATCTGTATTAACACTTCTTTAACCAAAAGAAATAAAAACAGTATCGGCTAGCATGCGATAAACATGAAAAATTGTTTAGACACTGGCCATATGCAAGGTACATGAGGAGAAGATATTGATTATTTTGTCCAGAATTAAAACCACACTAAAATTGGGGCCGGAAACTAGAGTGTAGATTATTTTTCCAGTTACTGGCACCACATCGTTAACAGATTAATGATGATACATACTGACATATTTACTACTCTGAGGGAAGTTTGAGGGTTAAGAAAACGGAATCGAACATAAGTTCATGGTTGCCAAATTTTTTCGGATGCAATTTTCCCATTTCCCTGACGCGGTTTTCAGATCAAATTTCCCGTTTTTCGCGGCTTTTCAACTCAAATATACCGTTTTAGCGTTTACAATGTAAAATAAGCACCCACATTATCACATTACGTGCAAAATAACACATAGCCTCGTCTACAAGGGAACCCTTTATATAATAATATATTTAAGCTTAAGGCCTTATGTGCTCGATTGTCCGGAGGATCATTAGCTGTTGCTTGAAATTTCAGGCTTTCATTTACCCTGTCACACGAGATGATCGGACATTGCAGATTTAAGCTGTAGATACCACAAGCAAAAGTCTATAAAGTGATGTCCCAACTTTTACCACATGAAAACTAAAACTTCTTCATTGTCGCTCAAGATTCAAACTCTTGCCAGAGGCCTTGAATCGAACAATCGCGACCATCCGATGCACACGATCTTTACTTTGTTAATTTTTGTCAGAACACAATGAAAAATTAGAAAATTTCAAGATATCTTGTAAGAGTAATTTCAAAATATCTTCAAAATTAATGAATTTCTTGCTTGCTGCTATTGACCGATAAGGCGTATAGGGCAGTGAACTACCGGATATGCAATTAGCTGGAACCGAAGCTGCGAAGTTTTGCAGGAACCGGAACCTGTTATAATCAATAAGGTCAAATAAAAGAAAGTATTAATAAGTATTTTGTTCGTTGCTGGCAAACGATAGACATATAATAGGTTATTTAGAAGGCTAAACCCCGTTCGTTTTATTACTTTGAACGCATGTTGGGTACCTATGTTATTACCCCTTTGAGATGCAGCATGGGTATCTGGCTTGTACGCGGACCCTCCCGGAGACCGAGGGGCACGAAATGGAGGCCCTCCTCTTTGGAAAAGGGTACGGAAATGAGGAACCCTTCTATGAAAACGTGTAAAAGCTAAAAAACCGGAAAAATGAACGTTTTTCGAACATTTTCATTTTAAAAACGAAATGAAAAGTGTAAAAAGTTGTCAAACTATGAAAATGAACACTTTTCGAACATATTTAGGGCTAAAAATTGAAAAAGGAGGCCCAAAATTTTCGGGGGTGTCCGACTGGTGGGAGGGAGGGGGACAGTGGCGCCGCCGCTTCCCGGATGGGAAAGCCAGAAGCTATAACCGCTAAATTTTAGCAACAAAATTGCGTCATTTAGATGTACAGTAGCGGACAACAGTAACTGTAGACGCGGATGGACAAAATTACGTTTGCACGCGGATGGACGCAATTTCGTCTGAACAGGGGCGGACGCAATTTCGCAAACAAACGCATTTGCGGCCGTCTGCGTCTCTCTTTTGCGCACTTACTTCTATCTTTGACTGTACGTTAGGAATCTACGATTATTGTGTCAGCTACATACGACGAATGTAACTGTACGTACGACAAAACCAGTCAATTCAGCCACCGCAAGTGGCCTACAAAGCAATTTTAGTTATAATAACGAATCTTACAGAAAGTTGCGATTTATAAATTTCGAATGTTTCCACTTGCGTTGTTTTATTACATGTCTAGCAGTAACAGTTACATGATTATACATATGTGCAGCTGAATGTAGCTGAGAATTTTCCAACCTGCACCACAAATGCAGAAGTGAACTGATTTCAAAACACCTTCAAACCATCCATGCGGATAAATTCCGTTAGTTTGTATAAAATCTCGGGCATGAAGTTCAAATAACCGTGTCACAAGTATCATGGAATTAACTAAAAAATCTGGCATTTGTCACAGAATTTGGCAGTTTTTCGACACCTTGGAATTTTTGCAGTTTTAATCAAAATTTGAAAAAAAATTGGCAGTTTTTGGAAACTTGATACGATGAAAAATATGGTGTTTTTATGGTATTATATAGACTTTCAACACTAAAAATAGTTCTTCACATCCAATTTGTTTGGAAGCAGCGGTTGGCAGATTTCAAAAGTTTTCGTATTTTCGGTAATAGGTAAGAAAATAAGGTTTATATCAGTCAAAAGTGTGTGATTACGACGCCACGTTAACTTTCTAGAATTGCTGCATATAAATACTTTGCAGTTATTCGAAATAATTTAACTGCTAACCAATATTTTACACACATATATATTCTGAATGCACGTATGACGTGAACTGATCATACTGAAGAAATTCAGTCCAGTTTAAATATAGATTCTACAAACTACCAAAATGATACCTTGGGGCATCACCTTTGGCAAATAAGAGAACAGGGGGAACCAAAATTATATACTTGAGAACATTCCCCCAGTTCATCTGAGGGTACACCCAGTTAAACTGCTTGACTATAAAGTTCGGTAAGTATCACAAAACTTCAAACAAATGTAATTTAACGACTTAATATAAGTTCGTGTACTGCAATAAAAGTTAATTTACGCGATTTTTGTCCCCAAAAAAAAAAATTTAAAAGTTTCTTGCCCAAAATAAAGAATTTTTTTATATTTTTTGTGCTAGTAGACAAAAATCCCTAATCTTTAGCCGCGAGGAGAAGTACCTGGGGAATCTGAAAGGCATGAGCAGGTGAAGCCAAAATTTTCATGGGGACGATCAGGGAAATCTCTCAAAATAACTAGTCCAAATCCAGGTATCCCTAATTGGAGCAGTCATTAAGCAGACTGCAAAGAGAACCGTATTATTTATCACCTTTCACTTATTCTTGTTAGCCGCAACGAGTTCAAAGGAAGCCAGTTTCCAAGTTCTTCGCAGTTTCCAACGACATAAACATCTTCACCAACTTGCGTTGCTGCCTGAACCCGAAACTCCACACGAACATGCATGTTATTAGCTTGCATTATTGGAAGACGGAAATGCACAAAATGTTGCTTTTACATGTGATTACATCTCCATACAATACAGTTTGTCAAATTCTTAAACATACGTACATAACACAAGTAAGTGGACTATATATAGCTTTGGTGAGAACTATAAAGATAAAATGCCATTTACGGGAATGGAAAAAGAAACTCCTGACAAACATGTTATTGGGAAGAAGGATAAATTGGATAGTATGTTTAGCTGCTCGATTTTGTTTGTAAAAAATACCCAGCTGCCGTTTATAAATTTGGGATATTGTCAAATGAGAAAAATATTTTACGGCAGTTGTCTTGGCTTAAAACATTTTTACTGTCCTAATGCTGCGGTAGGTTATTGTCGTTAAAAATACAGTATGCTTTTCTAACTAGCACGATGTAACATGCTTTCTTGGGAATCGTCTTACGATTAGTACTGTGAGATAAGGACATTGCTATTGAAAAATGCATTTTTCTGCCCGCAAAATTTTTGCATTCAAGATTTTTCCACATTTTTTCAAATATAGCAAGGTTCGCTAAATAAAAACATTTTGCCGCGATCGCGAAATAAAAACAGTTGTCGTACAGCAACTCTCAGAACAGCAGCGCCGGTGTCTATAACAGCATGTTGAGTTACGTTATTATGTGTTTACTGCAGCGAATGATTGGGTCGAGTTCTAATGTTGTGACGCATAAGAAGTGGAAATTCAAATTTTGTTGAAGCTCCTCTGGTAACTGTTAGTACAGAAAAAATTTTTGGGACGTACTGCTTCCGTCACTTCGCTGGTCTAATAACAATGTGTTTGTAGTTGTGTAATGTATAGCCCTCAACGTAAACATGGCTAGGAATATCGGGATTGTCGACACTACAGGAGCTTCAAGCGAAAATTTTGCTTTTTTTCGCGAACTAATGTGGTCATTTTCGCTAAATAAAAACATGGCGACAAAATTTTCATTTAGCTCCGGATTACTCTTATTCGCGAAAAAAAAGCTTTTTGTCGATAAAAAAATTACGCGTCACGGTGCTGTAGTCACCTTGCAATGTATTCAAAAGCGTCTGACACGCAAGTACGTTAATTGTGTGGACAACAGGGGTAATTCATAATTTTTAAATGGTATTTTGTGTGGCCTTATGTGAACCAAAGGTAACCAAAAATCGTGTGGCTCAATAAGTAGCCAAGCCTTACTAATTTATATCTAGAGCTCTTGCGTGATACGAAAAAACGGACGTCATACCACGTTTCCACAGCAGGGAAATTTATAGCTTCATAATACCAGATTTATATTGGACTTGTATGTCGCGGCCCCATGGTTCACCCTATCACATTTTGTCTCAATACTTGGAAAGCTATGTTACGTGCTGCTATGTTAGGTGTGAAGGATGTTGCACTTCTGCAAATCTCAGGTCTCACGAGTATATGTATGATTGGTAAGACTCTTAAGATAGCCTATGTTTTTGCGATTCTTTCTTAGACCTTATTCATATGTATATTCAACAGAAATGTATTTCAGGTCTCTAACATATGTGCGTATATACTAATGTCTCAAAATGTCTAAAAGAGGGTTTTATTATTATAAAAAGAAGCGTAAATCGTGGACAGATACGCAGGTGGAGCAGGTAGCTAAAGATTATATAAATCGCAAGGACAGTGGTGACAGTGTAACGCAACAGGAATATGCGAATCGTTGTGGTTTCAGCCGATTTCGGCTTGTTGTCGCGATCAAGAATCTACGAGACGACTCCACGGGCTACGTTCAGCGGTACGGCAGCGTTGGTCGCCAAGGACGATCGCAAGTCCTATCGTCTCAACATCAGCAAGCTGTTGCCGAAATAATACGCGTTGTGGCTCGATGTGGCTTTGGTATTCCGATGAAATGCATACCGGGATTAATACAAGAATACTACATTGTGTACGACCTCGGCGTATGGACCGAAAAGCCGCCTCAGTTCAAATGGGTTATCGAATTCTGTCGGCGGCACACTCTGACGAGGCGAAAACCATGTGCCATGTCACACGTACGAAAAACTGTGTGTGAAAACCCGTCCAATATTTACCCATTTTACGATCTTACGAAACGCGAGCTTGAGCGACTAAAAGAAGCCGGTATCAGCGATGAGCAGTTGCCGCACTGTGTATACAATTGCGACGAGTCGTCTTTCGCCATGGATCCAGAGCAAGGTAATATTGTTGGTGCAGCCAGCGATCGCACTTACGCCGAGCAAACTGGCGAAGGCCGTAGCAATATGACTGTTTTGGTCTGTTGCAACGCAGCCGGCGAATTGTACGAATCTAAGTTCATTTTTGGCAAACTTCAACGCCGCCCGCCAGGGCTCGATGATTATGATATTTCGGTTAATCAGCGAGGCTGGATGACTATGGACATATTTGGAGAATGGTTCGAGAGCTTTTGCACGGCGGTAACACAACGTCCGTTGTTGATGATCTACGACGGACACTCATCGCACTGCAGTGTTACAGTTATCGAAAAAGCGATTGAAGAAGGTATAACGCTCATCAAGTTGCCTCCACATAGAACATCCGAATTGCAGCCCGTGGACCAAATGCTCAACACAGTGAAACGCGGTTGGGATAAAATGCTTATTGAAGACACACTGGCTTTGGGGCGCAGCAAACGGCTTTCTCGGTGTGAATTCAGTGAATACATCACGGAAGCGTTCGTCAAATATCTTACGCCCGATCATATCCGGTCCGGATTTCGCAAAGCTGGCGTTTATCCGTTGAACCCTGATCAATACAAGAAGGATTTCCTTGATCAGCATTTGGTGACATGTTTCTACAAGTGGGTAGCTGACGGGAAAGCAGATTTAACAGATGACGAGTATCTCAAGCTGACTGCTCCACCTATGCCTAAAACTCCGCGGCGTCGTGCGCCGAATTCGCCGTTGCGACATCGAATCGCGCAGAATATTCGGCAAACGCCTACCGAAGCTCAACATCCGCCAACGCCGTGCCCGGGCGAGGAATTTCGAGCAGAGTATGTGATTGCGTGGGTACCTATGTGGGTCAAAGCAACTCAAAGTGTTGATCAAACGCCAACATCGGCACAGCCAAGTGCTTCCGGACATGACAACGCTCACGGTAGTGACATCAGCGCTGATCGGATTATGTCAATCTTTCAAAGTGTGACAAAGCCAAAACACGACCTTGTAAAAAAGCGAAAGCTGGGCGAAATAATTTCGACTCCGGAATTTT
Source organism: Trileptium ribeirensis (assembly GCA_030248225.1). NCBI lineage: Eukaryota > Metazoa > Nematoda > Enoplea > Enoplida > Thoracostomopsidae > Trileptium > Trileptium ribeirensis. The sequence continues at coordinate 16,222 of JASANE010029003.1, read as the reverse complement.
TGGCAAAGCGAAAGCAGGTCGAAGCGAAGACGGAACAACCCAAACGTTCTAAACATCCGAAGCAGGTCGTTAGCGCGAAAGGCAAAGAAAGTGACTTTATTCGAAAGGTCAAGCTCACCAATATATAAATAAATACAAACCAATGACAAATTTAAAAGATTTGTTACGTATATATTTGGCTTTACAAAAAGATTCACCCATGTGGCATACCAGCAACGACAGGGGAATACCACGGCAGGAGTGGAGGCCGGCCCTTGAGCTTTGAATAAAATTGAAGCTTTTGAGTAGAAAAAACAAAACCTCGATAACTTAGGGGCAAGGACTAGGTCAAACACTTGGTAGTTCTAGCTTAACCTAAGAATTAAAGCACTACATAGGGATCGTCCAGATTATTGAAATTAGTGGCCGAAGTGCACAACGAAAGCGAAACATCAGACTGTGCTAACTGAGTGTCAGACTGTGCAATAATAGACTCAGGTTGTGCGAGGAAACCGGTGGTGCGTAAACGTGAGCTGAAAGCAATTTACTACCAAAGAAAAGTACTATCATTCTGGTAACGAGCACTCAAGTAACGGTATCGAAAAAGTAGCGTGAAGTTTGCGTGAGCTAAAATACGGTACGGAAGAACGGTGGCGAGGCTATTTAAAAACGGAGCACCGAGAAGAGTATATATTCGGATACGGTTATCAAAATCAGTGCCAAGCGCGATTGACGGTGTACCATTGCCTAATACTTTATCGTTCGAACTAAACGTTTTATATCCGCGTCTGTTGACGGACTACCTGAAACTCGAGCACGTAGAGCCGAGCAAGGATCGCGCCGCCTCGCAAAATATAAGGCACTGAAATAGCTCACGAAAAAGAAAGACGCGTGCCATATCAAACGTCGCACCGGTACACTACTGGCCACACCTCGAACCTCACAATACTTCGGCGACGAATTCCGAAACCCACATGAGGAAAAATCCCCATCCAACCCCTACCCCCAACAAACCAACATATAATAACAATTTCGGTACTGGATCAATCACTGATTCACGTAATTCTTTACGCTACCGTTTAGAAAAGCCGAATATACTTTTGTTATGAATGAGCCACAATACCGGAGAAGCCGAGTATAAGGTTCCCTTAGCAACACAGTCTACGTCAGCCAGCAGCTAATAAAATAAGCCGAGACAAACAATTCCTTGTGCTTTCACCAATTTAAGCCAAGATGAATCCAGCCGCAACTACTTACGCTTTGGTTCAGCCACATGCAATAGCTTCTCGTATCCTTGTAAATATACGAACGCAGTGAAAAACCGACCGTAATTCAAAAATACCGCTAGCTATACAAACTAGGTAACCCCTTGGGTAAAACATTAAGACAAAAACAAATTATTATCCATTACATATAAAACAAGTGTTTCGTCCGATACGACCAATTTCCAAGCATGAAAGCGTTAACTAACTCAAAATTAAACTAAACCTGTTAACACAGACATGAAAGCAAAATATGCAAATTAAGTAGGTAAGGCGAGCAAAACTTTAAAAGTTTGAAGTTTTAAAGTTTAAGTTTAGATAGGGAAACATATAATAGAAAAATTATGTTTTCAATTAAAATTTTTAAAATTTAAGCCTTGATAACCCACTAGCCTACTGGACATCCGATACCTCCAACCCTAACCAATATTCTTTGTTCTCCCACGCCTAGCTAAGTAATTATATGGGCAGCTATCATGTTCTCGATTCTTAAATAATTTCATCTTACTTCATTCATTCTCACCTCCTTCAATATTACCCCAAAACTATCTAATTTATTTTCCTATAACATTCCTTCTCACAACTCCCCTTTTTTGCTTATCCCTTATAATTTTCCCACCCCATGCTATCCTATTATTCCTTATTTTTAATTTTGCTCCCACATTTTTTTCAATTTCACATTTCCTTCTTAAAATTTTTTCTTCCTCCTCCCCTTTCCAATTCCTAAATCATTTCCTCCGAAATAGCTTAAGTTTCATCCCACTCGTGCTCTTTTCTAGTTTCGTTCTACAGCCTCTTCTGAAAATTTCAAATTTTTACTAGCATTCGCCCTACCCCATTCTTTAAAACACATCATTAAACTCACCTTTCCTTTTAAATGTTCCCAAACCTTGGTTTCCTTCTCTCCCAAAATCAAATTTACCATCACTTTCCTTTCCTCCTTTAATAAAACACATCTCCTGCTGACCTTCTTTCTCCTCAATTCAATTTCCACAAATTTTTTTCCATCATTTCCTTTCCTTTAAATTTACCTTGCCACAAATTCCCCAATATCAACTTTCCCAAAGCTTCTTTTCCTCTGATATTTCTCTCTAAATTTCTCTTCCCCAATTACCCCAACCTTATCACCCCTTTATAACCCCTCTTCCTTGAAACCCCGTTTCCACAATGTATCAAATTTGGCTAAAATTTTTTACTTCCCTTTCCACGTCCCCATTTAAATTTCCAATCCAATCCCTTCATCTTATTTACTCTTTCACCCATCCCTCCCAAAATTCCCTTTCACAATTTTTAATCTTCCCTTCCCAACCTTTCACCCCTTCCCTAAAACTCACTTTTTCCTATTCTTCCTTAAAAATTTACAATAGCTTCCATTTTCCCTCTTCTTAAACATAGCTTCCCCGTTCCTTCTGCCCTCGCTACACCTTCTTAACCAGTATCCCCTTTCCAAAATTCTCCATTATATCATTACCCTTCACTTCCCCGACTCTTCTACCTCATTTCCATCATTTCTCTTTTCCCTAAAATTTCATCAAAAATTCCCTATCTCCGCGCCCTGATATAAGCATCCTCACCTTTATCATACCCGAATACCTTTCCCGTTAGCCCATCCATATTAAAAAATTTTTTCCTAACACTACACTAACTGCTCCCTTACCTCTCGACCTCCATTTTTACTAACTTCCAACCTTCTTTAAAATTCTCTAAATTTCCCGATTTCCCAGAATAAACTAAAATCTTTCCTCCCTTTCTCTTACCCGTTAACCCCTTTTCACTTCTTTTCATGTGTGGTTGTTGGGCGTCGCTTGCGCGGGGTATTCTATGCTTTGTTGTCCGTGTCACCGCACAACTCATAATTTCAGTTATTGAAACATTTCAATAATTTATTTGTTTTCTTTGATTATGCTGTACCAGCAGCCGGATAAGATAGACTGCTTCCGAGTTTTGCTTCACCTCAAGAGAAGGTCATTTACTAGTAGGACATCGTGGAATACTTCTGGAATACGGAGAACGGATAATAATGCATTGCGAGTTGGACAGGGATAAAGCCGCTTCAACATTACAGGCAGATGTCCCAGCAAGTGGTACAATGTAATTTTGTTTTTTAGTTCGTTTCCGAAAATAAATACCCAAGTATAGCAAAAGTGTAGTAAAACTAATAACTCGGGTGTCTGATATATTGGCCATTGAGTAGTTTTTAATAATTTACTGCTTTTACGTAAGGTGGTTTACGTTCCCTTAGGCTAATTTTTACTCCTGATACGCTGAAAATACATAAATAGGTACTTAAAATGAAGTAACATAATGCCACCGGTGATGTACTAAATCCGCGGGTCTTAGCGAAATATCTTTCGGGAACACAGTGCGGTAAAAGCGCACACCATTCGAAAACACTATTATCAGATTAAACAGCCAAAAGGTGTTTCATGCTGATAACCAACATCATATGCTATGCGTGAGGTTACTTAGATGTGTGTACCAAGGTTGTTCTTTGGTCAAAATTACGGATTGATTCACGCAAATATTCACGTTTAAATTTTTGCCATTGGTATTCGTATTTTAGTAGCCGTGAACATAGGCTCTGCGATGTACGAATAGAATTTGCGTTTGTGTACATTTGTCCACATCGTACGTTTGTCCGCGTTCATCAAGTGACATTGTGAATCACAAGCGTTAAGTTAAATTTAACACACGACTGATCGATTAAAAAGAACTGGCCGCCTGAAGAAATAATTTATGAAGTTTGGAAATATGAAAATATGCAAATTAGGTATGTTTTACACACGAACCTTTGAAAATATAACAACACACCATAGTAAACACATAAACTTATAAATCATATTATTAAATTTAAAAACAGTAGACATGAAGCTCCACAGGGCCTATATATTATACGTGCGCAATTATGTGTAAAAATGTGTATAATTTCTGTGAGTTATTATGTCATAATAATGTTATTATTATTACACATACTACTCATATTACATTTAATAACAGACATAAGGTCACATAGTGGCTCTATGCGATACGTATATATAGCATAGAGCCCCTATGTGACCTTATGTCTGTTATTATTAAATGTGTAATTATGTGTAATAATATGTATAATGTGCGTATTACGAGTTATTATGTGTAATAATATGGAATCGTGTTTGTATATTACACATATGTTATAAACACTTAATTACTCATAATCCCGACCTCTTGTACCAACCCTGTTGCTATATGGAGCAGTTAATGCATTTCCTCGGCCAAAGGGACTGGGGCATACGGCAGTTGTGGGCTCAGAATGTGTCGTAATAGTAGTGCAGCTATTAGTTTTTGTGCGGTTTGTACATTTATTAAACTGTGGATACGGAAATATAGTGTATTTTTGTGTATTTAAATAGTAATTCAGTCTCTAACTTACCATTTATTAAAGAGATTCTATCTAAATATGTACGAAAATATAGTATGGACACACTAGACGTTCAGGGGAACGGGTCTTACCAGTTTATTTTTGTATATTTAAATAGTAATTCAGTCTCTAACTTACCATTTATTAAAGAGATTCTATCTAAATATATACGACAATATAGTATGGACACACTAGATGTTCAGGGGAACGCGTCTTACCAGTTGTTAGTCCATGTTTTATAGTAAAAACAATAACTTGGGATCCGACACGTTTACTTACGAGCACTTGCTAACCACTATAACACAATACAAATTGCACCTTGTACTGGGATAATTGCATGAAACATTAAGATAATACATTAGCTAACCCCAGAAATCCATCAGTAGAGTCAATATTATTTAGTACATTAATTGCAACTTATGACAACCGAAATTGGTATTTTGATGTTTAATTTATGAAATTTTTAGGTCCTATACTGTGTTATGTTGGAAATTAGATAAATTTAGGGTTAATTAAAGGCAGATTGTTTAAAACAACGACCAGTGAATCATTCACTACCACTGCTGAAAACAACCCTCATTGAAATTATAGCCACAACTCAAAATTTGTTGGGCTTCAAAGCAACAACAAGGACGTGTGTAGTTAAATTTTGAGTAGTCCTGCAAAAATATTGGGATCGCATTAAATCGTCTTTTAATGTTTTGACCTTAGTTGAGCTATAGCTACAAGCTGGAATGCCCGAATGTAAGTACTTTCACTATTTGTGTTCAGTGAAATTTAGTTACTTCGAGTGACAGTGCATGCTTATGGTATCGTGGTCAGGGGTAGAATATGCGCCACGTTTTATCTTGTGAGAGTAAGTGTAACAGTAATTAAGACTTTGTCGCATATGGAATAACTTCATGTGGATCCAACTCAAATTAGGACACATTCCAAATCTTTGTTAGAGTGAAAAATAACTAAATTATTCTTGACTTTCTAGTTGTTTTCCTATTTCACAATCATTGTGCCATTTTGATTCTAAGAAAAATCAAATAAAATTACGGGTAGCAAAACGTCACGAGGTACGTTTTAACTAAATATAGGCTCTAGATAATGTCGACATATTTAGAAAATTGAAACCTTTCGATTAAAATGTATTGGTGAAATAAAAAATATCAAATTTAATAAATTTTAGTTTCGGTAAATTCTTTCGAATAATGCCCCACAATATCGGGGTGTGTCAGTATTTTGGACCACGCAATGGGGGTTACATGTAAGGCTCAGTCCCCTAAGCCATAGTCAACTTCTCGGAAGCTGTTAGTCACGATGCTCAAAGTCCCCCTTCCGCGCCATGTGGCATGGAAAATTTCAGGAATTATAAGCAAGGTTATATAATTATGAGAAAACTGGATAAAATGTAGAAAATTATGAGAAAAATTAAAAAAGTATAAAAAATTATCGTTACTCTAGCGGTACCTCCTTCCCGCCGCTGATTCCTACCTGCGGAACTTACCTACTCCCTCCTAACGCCGACGGGGCGGGGCTTGGGCGGTTATGATATAAATGCTATAGCAAATGTATATATTGAAGAATTAACATAATTAATAGCAGAGAGTTAATAATTAACAAAGTATTAATAAAAGAATTATTTTAGAAATTGAAATGATTGGTAATGGTAAGTACGTACTGTGGGTGTGTGACGTGCTTGACACGAAGTTCATCATGCTACGATGGAACATGTGAAATACTTATGTTTATTCATGTAAAATCTTGGAACAATGTTTCAACAATTGTGCACTACGTATATCAAAGTCAAAGTTTCAAAGTTTATTGAACATCAAGATTACGTGCATACAGATATACATGGCACAACGAAATAGTCGATAATAAATTTGAAGTGTGAATATGCAGCAACCAAGAATATTCAATAAAATGGTTAGAAAGGGGACGAGTCCTACTCTTACATCTAACCTAAGTTCCGGTTATAGTAGAGACGTAGTTATTTCGAAATACGTTTTACTGCAAATAGTGCTGTCATAAAGGATTTTTTCAAATTGTAACCATTATAATATCCACAAAACATAATCCGACCGTTAAAGTATAGGAGAAAAATAATCAGAGTACAGCAAACGCTAGTTATATTTTAACGTAGGAAGTTATAGTTAAATATTTCAACACTAATACGTGGTATGCGTTAAGGTGCGATTACGAAATGTTATTTTCAGAGACTACCTGTATGATACATGCTCGTTCACTATATCAGGAAGACCATTTGCTGACATCGAATATCTAAAAGTGTCTATATGTTAATCTCGATACTTGTTCGCCCAAAATGAAAATTAAATTTTTTGTTTTGTGTGCGAAATTTATAAATTAAGTTTTAAGATAAAATTTTAAGCAAAAAATAAATTTGTCTGTGCTACCTTCAACGCTTATATACAGAGTATCTTAAAAATCAAACAAATTTTCTCAGATTTCATTATGTAACATAATTATCTGTTTATGAGGCACATATATTTGCTGCGTATAGGTTAAGTCTAATATAAAACATTGACATGTTAAACAATGTTAGAAAATCGCAAACTTTATTATTTGGCACCTGAGAGGCGATCATGCTTTCCACCAGAAGACCCGAACGCAGCCGGACAAGGTTCATAAAAAGCTGATCCCTTTTACATGGAGAACCGATCTCAGCGAAATATGGCTCAAGGAGAGTCGAGCTGAGTTAGGTTAAGAAATCGGACTCTTTCTCATTTCTAATATAAATTTAATACGCGAAGCCAGCGCTTTGGGTTCTAGTACCCCTCAATTCTGAGCGCTCTATGTCAAGGGACCCCTAAAAATAATTTTTTTGTCTCATAGCGCATAAAATTACCTCGAACAGAACAAGTTACGACTTCAATTTTTCAAATTTGCAACCGTTACTCTCAGAACAGGCCGATGCCACCTCCAATATTCTGATTCTTTTCAATTACTTCAATCAGACTACTGTTTGAATTTGTTTTCAGAAAATTTCCTTCAGAAAATGAAATACTATATAGCTGTGGGGCGTCGCCCCGGGAGACGGGAGACACTGGGGGTTAGCCAGCCGATAGTTTGGCGGTATCCAGTCATACCATCTACTATCGTTTGAAGCATCCAATACAGTTGAGGGGGTGGCTCATACCATGCTTTGGAGGGGATACTCACATCCTAGTGCCAGCCCTGTTGATACAGTCATTGTATGCTAACCCACTTCGTCGTTCACTAGAACAAAACCAAGCCACCATCGCAAGCGCTTAGATATAGCCGAGCCTGTAATGATACCTGAAACGCGGAGCTATTAAGCTGTATCGGCGAGCGACGAGCCTAGTACATCAGGAAAAGCTGGGGTCTGCTCTTAAAAATTATTTTCCAAATCAAAAAATATCTTTATAACTACTGATAGATTCGATGACGGTAGACTCTGCTGGAGAGTGTGACAACTTTCAGTTCATCCGTATTATCGCCTGCGGTATATCGTAGTCGTTTTCTCCCTTTTACCAGGTTTCCGACCCACTAAGTGACTCCAAAACATGACCCAGTTGACCTATATTCTTGGACACACCACATCAAGACCCCCTTCAAGTTTTCGAACTACCGAATTATACCCCATCCAGCTTTCTGAATAACTTTTTCATAAACCCTCCCTCCCCCAATTTTCCGCCCACTTTTTCAGACATCCCAGGTTTCGACGCGTTAAATTAAGTGAATTTAGTCGGTTGAAATCCTGGGGATCTGAAAACTGGGTCAAAAACCTGGGGGTATGAGTCGGTGATTCAAATACCTGGAGGGGCGTGTACGTGGTGGTCCAAGAACACGAGCAGGGTGGGTCACTTTTTTGGCCCACTTGGTGGATCGAAAACCTGGGAGGAGTACAGGCGGAAACGAAATGTGCCGCGGACGATAGAGTATAAAATATATATGAGCAATTAACTGTCGACTCAGGGCCATCAGAGCAATAAGAGAGACACGATTCGTGAAGAGCAGGACCCAGCTGATGCTATCTACACCGAAAACCATGCCGAGCATTGTTCAGGAGCCACAAATTAAAAAATCTTTAAGGAACTTCCTCATTTCTAATATATATAACGCAGTACCCAATGCAAGTGTGCAAAGTATATACTATAACACATACATGCGGAAGCAAGGGTTCAGTGACTACTCCCTGTAGCCTCGGACCGGCCCACCCTCTGGGGCCGTGGTATACCCGCCTCCTGTGGGTACCACGCTACCCCTGAGGCTCCGCACCCGCGCGGAACAAATAAAACATTTACCAAAATATGGTTAAATTGGGAATCCGGGGAGAGGACATAATCCTCTGGGGAATAGTCGACTTTTTCTACAGCGCCCTCTCTTCGGAGGTCTTCTCCACCGAGCCTCTACCCCCTTCCCCGAGACCTCCGAGCGCCACGATGTATGACTATAACTGTATGTGTCGACGATAGAGGTAGGGGGTGAGAGGGAATATCCCTAAACATCGTATTCTTCTAAACCAAATATAGACCCCAGGAAAGGTTCAAACGTCCCCCCGCCGCGCGTCTAGGTACGCAGATATTAGAATTATATGCAAAAAGGGTGTAAATTCGCAAAAATTGAGGTAAAATTGGCAAAAAATGAGGTAAAATTGGCAAAAATAAGGAAAACTTATAGGAGAAATAAATTGGGAAAAATTCTGAGTTCCTAAAACATTTCAAAAATTTAAACCCACTGGCGCCTACACACTAAAGCCGTTGGAGCTTCGACATTTTCAACCAAAACATATTTTGTTCACAGTGCAAGAACACCTAGCTAAACCCAAAACTTTAGAGTATCCATTATCTAGCTCTCTGAGAGTGACTTTATTCAGTAACGCGAATACGTAGTATATTTTCTTTATTTTATGTTATCCGTACATTCAAATGAAAATTAAGTTGAAGTATGAACCGAAACAGAATATTGTCAACATGCACGTGTCTATTTTACTCACTAAAGAACGAACTTGTGGAATCTGATTCGGGTTTATAGTAAATCTATATTTATTCAAGACCGCGTTCTTAATTTTTTGTTTAATTTAGTGCGCATTATTCGTGCAGCAATTTTTATGCCGCCCGGTACAAACTAATAACTGATTTGTGGCCTATGCATGATATTATGTTTTAATGAAATTGAAAGCAAATTAATGAATTTCAAATTTAACAGAGCTTTATCCAGGCTTAACCTAGTATAAGTATAAAATTAACTATATATTTATATACCTATCTCTGCCACAACTAAGAAATAAGAGCAGACAAACTATGCATGCCAGAACGGAACTTAGTTATTCGTGTTGTTTTGTAATCTAGAATCCAAAACTATTGTCAGCCATTCTCACTTTGACGGAAACATAGTATAGATATGCTGATAATAATGCGAAATTGGCACTCGAAATTAAGGATAAAAACTATACGTGCCATAGATGATAGATTCCCATGGTTTATTCCCTCCAAAGGTCAATGCGCCTTAAGAAATATTTACTCCCTCTTGAGAATCCGAATAAACGCCCTGCCCGCAACTACCTACCCGCCGGTGTCCAATTAGTAGCAAAATGAAAAAATGATAGCAATTTGAGCAAAATTAGAAAAATTTAAGGAAAAGCTGAGCAAATTCGGAATGCTTAGGAGCAAAAATTGTGCAGATGGAGGAAATTTTTAGTTCGCTTCCCTGTCGGCCCACAAAGATTATGTACCTCCTAATACGATGAACTTTGAGCACGTATTACTTGTGAAGTGCAGAGGTAAATACAATGACACCTCTAATTTTGCCACTATTTGACCATTTTCTGTAGTATTTTCCGTGTAACAGAGAAAATACCAAACAACAGATTTTGAATATATCAGGTTTAAAAACACAAATATGAGTAATCTGTTGTTGCATTATCTGTTTTGTAGATTAAAAGCTAGGATTGGTTTTGAAAAAACGCGTAACAAACATTTTTTTGCACAAATCATGTAAAAAAACTTGAAATAGAAATCATGGCTGTTCTCCTGTTGACAAAACATAGTCAGTCAGAGCTCGTATAAAAATATGAAGTCAATCGCCTAAGCACATGTTTCACATGGAAAATCATTATATTTTCATAAACGCTTGAAATTGTGAAATTGTATTAACAGCTGTGCATCTAATCACCGTATATTATATGCTTCATTCCTGGAACCTATAAAATTGCTAAAATTACTTTTGTTTAGCGCATATAAACCAAAAAACACACAGATTATACGACTAGCGATTAGAACGTCAAATGACAGAAAAATGGTCAGTTCTAACAACACGTTGTTTAATCATATATATAATTGCCGAAAATATCTAATTAACATTACTAAATAGAGATTTTGAACTAGATTCGTCTTCACACTACAATCAGTCAGGCCCGTAGCCAAGGGGGGGCACGGGGGGGGCCGTGCCCCCCCATGCGAGGTGCCGTGCCCCCCCGTGCAAGACAACGTGAGAATCAACAATACTGGAAACAAAAATAAGTTGTGTAAGTTGTTTGCACCAACCTGCTATTACGTTCTTTCGAAAAATTATATCAGTTTTGTTTTTCAATAGGATTGAATGTTATGTATCATTATTATTATTATTACTAATGTGAGTTGCGATCACTAGATAAAATTTTGTTCACGCCATTGTTGTCTAACTGTGCGTTTTCGTTCTGATGGAGTTACCTAGCACCTCCGATACCAGCTGCAGCCGGGAAAAGTAAGTCAAATTCAAATTACAACTAGCTTTAAACTGATAACCTTTTAGTTCTGGCAGCAGTGACTTATCTTCATCGTGATTACAGTAGTGGTAATTAATCAGGAAAGCTTCACTTTTGACAAGACATAATAATCGATAACAAATAGTGGATTGTATGTAGGAAAGATGTAGTTTAGTAGCACTGCGACCCTAGGCGGGGCGGGGGGTGAAGTGGGTGATGATGACCGGCTACATTTTCTTTAAGTGAAATTAATTCTTTTCGTTATAGTGAAATATTTAGATTAATTAGATAAATGGCAAACTGAAAAAATATTGGATTATAACCGTTGGGTTTCTACCCTAGGTAATTCCCGGCATTATTTTGTCCTCTGCTGCTGCGAGGCTTCGAGGTTATTTCAGCGAATGCGCAGTTGATTGAGCTGAGATTTGATGAATTTATAGATCCCACTCTTGGCTAATGAACGCCAGTCAGTCAATGACACACGTCGTGTTTACTTTCCATGTGTAAATATTTTTTTAAAATGCGAGTTTTCTATTTATTTTATATTTAGCGCGCCAACAAATATGTAGTAAATTGAATACGTCCCATTTTATGGTGAGTGGGAAGATGGTTAGCCAATGGTCAGACATGGTATATATGGTTGTAATTTGTTGGAGTGGGCACTGGGAGCTCTAACGATTTGGATTATATTTAAAGTATGTACTCACAAATGTAACATTTAGTTTAACTTTCAGTTTTGAGAACTTGTAATAGGGTTTTTCAACGTGAGTCCAATAGCCGGCATATGTTTATTTTGCTGTTATAGGCGTTAGAATGTAGCGAAATTTTGCATTCGATAGTAATATTTAGAAAAATAGTAAGAATTTTATTTCACTGAAGATTATCTTCTTTCCTAGAATTATATGAGTAACAAAACATTTGTATCTGAGATGCTACATCGTAACATTTTTAGCTTTTGCACGTACTGTTAATAGCATTTCAGGTTGCCAAGCCCCTAATAGACAAAAAACCTGGGGCGTCCATTTTTCAATATCGTGAAGCCTTCCCACACCTAGCAACAGTTACAGCGGCCGCAAAAACTATCGGCGCATCAACTGCCACTTGCGAAAGTAGCTTTTCCACTTTGTCGCGTCTTTTAGCTCCACAACGGCGTGCAATGACACAAGAACGACTAAGCCAGCTCGTAATTTTGTCTTTTGAAAAAGAACTAATGCAAACTATCAGCAATGATGAAGTTCTTAAAGTGTTCAGAAAGTCGCAACGGCGACTTCTTAACATTTAGCTGGACAGCAGTTACGTTGCGGTTGTCGGTTTATGGTCAATTTTGATTCTTGGCCGTTGCAGACGAACTGGTTGTCTGAAACTGTGAAATAAAAATGCAAACTACTGAATTCCCAACTTCCGTTGGGCCTTAGTGCTCGAAATTCTATGAAATTTGTATGAAAATTGTCAATTTTTGTGACCGGCATAACTCATTAACGGACATATGGATTTTGACAAGCTCTTTTTTATTCTATGCTTGTTGATCTTTAGTTGTGCCCTTTGGGGTCAAAGTTCTCAGACCACGTCTTCACCGTGTTTTAGGGCCGAGAATTTTTGGGATTTTTTCTTAGAATTATAGTTTTTCAAATAACTACATAGCTAATTCTTTTTCATTTAGTTTAATGTTTAATTTCGGAACTTTAGTAAATTTTGTTTTTGAAACATCGTGCCCGCCCACGGTAGTTCGGATCTCGCCGCACGAGGCGCTTCTGTATGTACTATAATGATGTTAATTTGCGCATATTTAGTTTTACTTCACTTCGTATTATATTTTCTATGGGCATTCGTTGAACAATATGTTTATATATGACTATTTTATTTGGTTGGTTCGAGCTCAAATTTTGTTCAAATTATAACTAAAAACGCGGGGGAAAGTGTGCCCCCCCGAACGATTGAAGTGCCCCCCCCGTAGTTGAATCGCTAGCTACGGGCCTGCAATCAGTGGATTAAAACTAGAAGAAATTTGATGTAGAGGCGGCACGTCAGAAAAGTGTTGGAACTGGTCGGTTGATCTGCCAAAAACCCGCTGCTAATGTTAACCCTTCCCTAGCACTAATACACTTCAATGTGTTTTCTAGTTCACGCCCACATTTTCTTGTGAATAAAGCATTACTGTTTTAATATAATTTTAGTTTAGAGCATACCCAGATCATCACGTGTAATTAAATTTTAAATAATGCCTACTAAATGCGATAACATCTAATCCGTTGTCACAATTTAGGATTACAGTGTGAATCTATGGCATTACGACATAAATGTTCTAACTTTTATATCTTATTTCGTCAGTCGGTAAAAACGAAATAGTGTAGCTCGAACCAACCAATAATCAAAATAAGATATCAGAACATATTGTTCAACGAATGCCCATAGAAAAATATAATACGAAGTGAAGTAAAATTAAATATGCGGCAAAATTAACATCATTAGTAGTACATACAGAAGCGCCTCGTGCCGCGAGATCCGAACGACCGAGCGCGACCCCTTTTTGCGAGGGCGAAATTGACTGACCTTCCGAAATTAAACGTAAACTAAATGAAAAAAGAGTAGCTATGTAGTTATTTTTAAAACTATAATTATTAAGAAAAAAATCCAAAAATTTCTCGGGCCTAAGAGAACACAGTAAAAAAGTAGGTCTAAAACTTTTGACCCCAAAGGGCACAACTAAAGATCAACATAAAATAAAAGAAAAAGAGCTTTGTCAAAACCCATATGTTTTTTTATGGGCCGTCCCGGGCAAAAAGTCAACAATTTTCATACAAATTTCAGGGATTTTCAAGCACTAAGGCCAAACGGAAGTTGGGAATTCTAGTAGTTTTTTGCATTTTTTTTTATTTTCACAGTTTCAGACAACCAGTTCGTCTGCCAACGGCCAAGAATCAAAATTGACCATAAACCGACAACCGCAAAGCGTTAATATTAGTCCAGCTAAATGTTAAGAAAAATTGCGCGGAGCGAACTTTGGGAACAGTTTCAGACTTTCATCATTGCTGATTAGTTTGCCTAGTTCTTTTTCAAAAGATGAAATTACGAGCTGGCTTAGTCGTTTTCTTGTGTCCATTTGACACCGTTGTGGGGGAGCTGAAAGACGCGACCAAAAGTGGAAAAAGCTACTTTTTCAAGTGGCAGTTGATGCGCCGAAAAAATATTTGCGGCCGGGGTGGGGGTTCGCCTCCATGTGGAGAGGGCTTTAGCGAATTGTTGAAAAATAGACGCCCCAGGTTTTTTGTCTATTAGGGGCTTGCGGCGACCTGAAATGCTATTAACAGTACGTGCAAAAGTTAAAAGTGGGTTACGATGTAGCATCTGCAAAGGGAACTGTTTTGTTTCTCAGTATGATTATTAGGAAAGAAGATAATCTTCAGTGAAGATAGATTCTTACTATTTTTCTAAAAAATGTGCTCTATCGAATGCGAAATTTTCGCTACATTCTAACGCCTATAACAGCAAAACAAATTTATGCCTATTGGAGCTGAAATTGAAATTGAGATTTGAAAGTTAAACTAAATGTTACGGTACATTATTTAAATATAAATTGCAAATATGTTGCTACCCACCCGACAAATATACAACCATATCTCCGTGTCTAGCCATTACGCTCCACTCCACCAAATCGAAACGTATTCAATTTACTACATTATTTTGTTTCGCACGCTAAATATAAAAATGAATCAAAAAACTGCGACAATTTTTAAAAAAATATTACACATGGAAAGTTGAGCACGACGTGTGCATTTGACTGACTGAGTTCATAGCCAAGAGTGGGATCTATAAATTCATCAAATCTCAGCTCAATCAACTCGCGTCGCTGAAATAACCTCGAACACACACAGAGGATAATCCGGGAACACCTAGGGTAAAAACCCAACAGTTATAATCCAATATTTTTTTCAGTTTGCCATTTATTAATCTAAAAATCTTCACTATAACGAAAAAATTGTCACTTAAAGGATGTAAGCAGGCATCACCCACTTCCACCCCCCGCCCAGTACTACTAGACTACATCTTTCCTACATACAATCCACTATTTATTATAGATTGTATGTCTTGTCAAAGTGAAGCTTCTGATTAATTACCACTACTGTAATATCACGATGAAGATAAGTCACTGCTGCCAGAAAAAGTTTTAAAAAAAGGTATCAGTTTAAAGCTAATTGTAATTTGAATTTGACTTACTTCCCGGCTGCAGCTGGGTCGGAGGTCTTAGGTAGCTGCCATAGGAAAACGAAAACGCACAGTTAGAACAACAATGGCGTGAACAAAATTTTATTGTAGTGATCGCAACTCCACATTCCAGTAATAATAATAATAATAATGATACATAACATTAGTTTGATAAATTATAACAAAACTGATATTAATTTTTCGAAAGAGGGGGGGGGGGTTAGTGCAAGCAACTTACACAACTTATTTTTGTTTCCAGTTTTGTTGATTCACGTTGTCTACACGGGGGGGCACGGGCGCCTCGGCTGGGGGCACAGGCCCCCCCCCCCGTGCCCCCCCTTCCACTCTGCGGGCCTGACTGATTGTAGTGTGAAGACTGTCATTTCCAAAATCTCTTTTTGGTAATGCTAATTTGATATTTTCGTCAATTATATATATGATTAAACAACGTGTTGTTTAGAACTGACCATTTTTTCTGTCATTTGACGTTCTAATCGCTAGTTCGGTGTGTTTTGTGTGTTTTTTGGTTTATTTGCGCTAAACAAAAAGTAATTTTAAGCAATTTTATAGTTTTAGGGAATGAAGCGAAATTTTGCATTCAAATAGTAATATTCAAAAAATAGTAAGAATTTTTTTATTTCACTGAAGCTTCTTTCCAGCCGA